>JAKCVP010000383.1:0-168707 GCA_023512835.1 Taxillus chinensis | reverse complement strand
AGGACATGGGTACACGTGCAGCCCTGCAGCCAAGATGCCGGATTTGGTATATTCGTGAGAAAATGGTCTACATTACACGTGCAGTACTGCACAATGGTACTTTGTAACCTCTGGATTCAACGTTCTTGGCTGCGCAATGTGGGCAGAGGGGGCAAGTAGACGGGATCAGGCGAGATTACATATCTTCCGCTACCTAGATGCAATGCTGAGGCGAGCTCCAGACGAACCAGAGTGCGATGCGAGGCGCAGGCGAGGCCGTTGGAAGACCTCCCCGGTAGACCAGACCGTTTATGGCACGCATAGCTAAGTACCTGAGGTTGGTGCATGTGAGGTAGAGATGCTCAAGGTTGCCCAGGGCTGACTAGGTTCAGTCCCACGTTTGTCCTGTCGTGTACTGGACGTTGCCCTGCAATGTTGGTCCGGACATGTCGAGATGGGCACGCGAGGCCGAATGTAAACTCAAATTCTGCTGGTGATGATCATCCATGATGTGATGCATGGGGATCGAGGAGCGATCTGTCTCTGCTCCATGTGCACACACACGCACACGCACGCACTTGGAAGAGGTACGAGGTACCTTATTGGATGTCATGCATGTCCCGTGAGACATGGCTGCGGCTCGATTGCGGCACACGACTCATTTTCCACGCGTCTTCGATGTCGGTGTGTGTGTGAGTCGCGGTGTGTTGACGGACATGCTCGCTCGAGAATCTTGCCTGTGCATACAGTATGCTTGCTTTTGCAGTCCGGAAGCCAGGCAAGCTCATCTATTGTGCAGATGATGAACCAGACGTGCAGCATACACTGCGGCAACGAGTCAACTGACCAACAAGAGATTACCCGCGTAAACAGCAAAACTCGCGTAAGTGTCAATGCTCAGTCTTCTTTCCATTTATGTCGCGACGTACGGTATCTACACATGCAATAGGAAAGGAAAGCGCGCGGCCAGAATTCAGGCCCACTAGAACAAGACAGTAAACAGTAATCAGCGTGCACTGTGAAACCAACCCCTGTGCGCCTGGTATCAAACTACCCTCAACGCCTGCGATGCATGAGGGAGATGTTTCTCATATCGGTGTGGTGCGGATTTCAGTATTCGGGTCTGCGGCGCGGCACGGCTTAGCATGCGCAGCCTTCCTTTTCGCGCTCGAGGTCAATGGGAATCTAGGCAAGAGTTAGTCGGATGCTGCACTTGCGGGGAAGCGTATCTTTGGCAACGGACTGTGTCTGGAAAGTCGTTTCCAAAAGGCTGTGACTGCTCTTCCTGTGCAAGCGCCTGGCGCGCGATGGCTGCGGTGCAAGTTAGACATGTGGATCGTGATGCTGTTACATTGACCCGAGCACTTACTCTCAAACGCCTGCTCTACGTTCACCGCCTCCTTGGCGCTGGTCTCAAAGTAGGGGAGGTCGTTCTTCGACGCGCAGAACGTCTTCGCCCGCTTGTTGGTGACCTTTTGCGTATCGTTAGTCTCGTCTCATCTCGGAAGATCTTGCCCAATGAGTGAACCATACCTGTCTCTTCGACTCGTCCTGATCGATCTTGTTTCCCAAAACAACCTGTGTATCTGTCAGCCAGCCGGTCTTCCTCTCCTCGTATCTGGACCCAAACATACGAATGGGAAATTCTCAGGATCCATAGGGTTGGCCTGGACCAAGAACTCGTCCCGCCAGCTGTCCAGCGCATCGAAACTCTTCTGATTTGTAACGTCAAAACACAGCACGCAGCAGTCTGCGCCACGGTAGAATGCAACGCCGAGCGACTGGAAGCGCTCCTGACCCGCCGTATCCCAAATCTGCATCGTAACGACGCGGTCATCGACGACGATTTCTTTCGTGAGGAAGTCGGCGCCAATCGTGGCCTTGTAGCTGGCGCTGAATCGTCTGTTTACCTGTTGTTGGGGGGCTGGTAGTCAGTACCGACTCAAAGTGTCATACTATCGAGGGCGGGGCCTCTGACGCACATATTGGTTCATCAAGCTCGTCTTGCCGACGCCGCTGTCGCCTAGGATGATGATCTTGAGGAGGACCTTCTTCTTGTTACCG
The DNA here is from genome assembly GCA_023512835.1 of Taxillus chinensis. Taxonomy (NCBI): domain Eukaryota; kingdom Viridiplantae; phylum Streptophyta; class Magnoliopsida; order Santalales; family Loranthaceae; genus Taxillus; species Taxillus chinensis. The sequence goes on along the minus strand of JAKCVP010000383.1, from coordinate 166,664 downwards.
GACATGGTGGGCGTATTGAATGGGGGATATTGGAGGTGTTCGATTAGATTGTCGGGTGATGCAGATGGGCAAGGTGAGAGCGTGACGTTAAGGCGATCAGCGGACCTACCGACCTGGACCTGGAGCTTGAGTTGCCGCGCTGACAACGCCCGCGATATTTGCTTCTTTGGGACGCCATTTTCCGATGCGATGAGTTGCTGCAGCCGGCCGTGTAAGGGCGAAGCCTTGACTTGAGATCCATCATTGTCAAGGGTCCCCCACTTGTGGCCTTCTTTCCAACTTCTTCCTCTCTGCTGCTCAATCGACTTCCTCTGCTGGCTATCTAAGTTTTCTGTGTCATTGCTGTCTCATATCAATTATCTGTTGATCCGTCGAGCACGCATCAGCGGCTTAACCCTCGCCATTCATTCATTGATCGTTTTACTACAGGCGAACGCCTTTGAGGACGTCTAAACCAACGCAGCGAGATACCTACACTGATTTGAGTCAGAACTCCGGCATCGCTTTGGTCGCATGTATCAAAAGCATGTTGGCCAAAATACAACCGGATTACGAGAAGACTGCAATTCACTTCAGACAGCGTATTGATTCATTTTAGATTCCAAAGCCTAGCTTTTCGGCATGTCCTATCTAAAAGTCATCCTTGAGATGGCCGGAGTTGAGCACTTCCTTCGCAACGACTGCGCTGCCTTTGCGGCTGACGGCATGCTCAACCTCTGTGACGAGCTCGTCCAACTTGGACTCGCCGGGCCTTGTGTTCCATGGCTTAGGGCCGCCCTTGACGAACATAACCTCAATCTCTTCCAAGGACTTCCTGGCAGTCTCTGGATAGCTGACGTACGCCTGTGCAGCAGCGCCAAAGCAGAGAACACCAAAGATAATGAATGTCTTCCAGCTGATGTTCTTGAATGCAGGGGGCACAAAGAAACCCAAGGCAAAGTTGAACAGCCAGTTCGCCTGCGAAGCCAAAGCCATACCGTAACCACGCGTGTCGAGAGACCAGACTTCGGCGGCGTACACCCAGGCAACAGGAGCCAGTGTCAACGCATAGACGATGATCAAAAGGTAGGAGAATGCAATGACCGTGTAGGCGGGGGAGCCGCTGACCTGGATGACAACGTTCTCGTTGCCATCAACTCCACCTGGGGGACCCGCGACACCGTACGTGCCAAGCATGCCGCCGACCACCATGTGGCAGATACCCATTCCAATCGCGCCATAGATGAGTAGAGGACGACGACCAATCTTGTCGATGAAGAAGAAAGTGACCAATGTGAAGACGATGAAGGCGGCGTATTGCACACCAGATGCAATAAGGTTGGTGTTGGATGTCAGGCCAGCCATCAAGAAGACGTAAACGACGTAGTAAGTCTGGGAGAAAGCATTAGTCGCCATATTCGTGTGACAAGCATTTGCTTGGCAAGCCCCAATTAAGTGGCGGAATGTGTGGAACACTTACCATGACATTAGCACCGGACAGTTGCTGCCATGCCTGCACGGAAGCACCAGCAAAAGTTCTCTTCCAGCGGCCGTTGTGGAACCACTTTGCCATGAAACCGGGCGCGGCCTTCTCAGCCTCGATCTGAGTTGTAATCTCCTCCCACTCAGCGAGCACCAGAGGATGGCTTCTGTCACCGCCGGCTTGGATCTTGGATAGGACATCGATCGCTTCTTCGTTACGGCCGACCTTGGCGAGCCAGCGAGGAGAACGGGGCAAAAAGGGCAGACCCATCATCAGAAGAATAGACGGGACCCATTGAATTGCCCATGCAACACGGAAAGAGGTGGAGGATGTGGTTGTCTTTGAGTTGTCGCCGATGAAGCTGCAGCCGTAGCCGATGAAGAACATGATCAGGATACCAACTTCGATGGCCAATTGCTGAATGACGATGATGGAACCGCGCTTCTCCTTCTTCGCAATTTCTGCCAAATAGACCGGGACCTGCGACGAGGTAATGCCGACGCAAACACCGTTGAGAATGCGACCAGCGATGAGTTGGCCAATTGAGTGTGTTGAGACTTGGACTGCAGTTCCTGTCACCCAGAAAAGATTGGAGAAGAAGATGGAGTCGCGACGTCCAAAGCGGTCGGAGACAGGACCAGCGATCAGGGCACCGATGACACTACCCGCAGCCAGGGCGGAACCGATTCCACCTTGAACAATACCAGAGGGGTTGCCAAAGTAGTTGATGTATTGGTTTGTGCCGACGATGGCGCTCATGGACGAAATGTCAAAACCGAAGAGCATACCACCAATGGTACTGACAATGGCAAGGAAATAGGTGTTGTACACCTTGGGAAAGGTGAAGCCCGCCATGATGGATGTTGGGAGCGTCAATGACTGGTTGGTTTAGCTTCAGACCATGTGCTTCTGGAAACGTTCTGGGTTGGTGCAGGACTATATACTCATACAACCTGGATTGATTCACCCATGTTGCAACCAGCCGACACTGCGGCACATGGTATGCTTGCTGCCCGGATTCAGGCTAAATCCTGGGGTACACGCTGCTTTTTTCCGGCCAATCTGCATCACCGTTGCAGATCCAGCGCGAGTGAGAGCCTCCGTTGTGCGGAGTTCTGGACAGGTTCTCAGGTCTACAGGAGCGATGGATCTGGCGCAACGGCTTCAAGAGAAAGAAGAGGAGCCAAGGCTGCTTTGATTGGAATCTGACTGCTTCTATGGAGGCCGTTCTGCGGCCTTGACAACCCAGCGTTACCCATGTCTTCTGCGACAGAGCGGACCATTCGACGCAACAAGCTAGCCTGACCCCGGATGCTGGTGGAGAGGAATGCGGAGAGAGCAGCCACCCCGGACGGCATTGTTACATGACCCGTGCGCCCTCCAGCTCATCCGCCCAATCTCCTGTTACCAGGGGCGACGCCGTGTGCCCGGCTGTTCCTTGTTTCTGCCACGCGAGAGCGTTTAAACAGATGTTTATTAACCGGTCTGTCCAAAAATACGCTGGTCTCATCTCGACTTCATAAGAGCCCTCGGCCGCGTCAGAACGGTGGCGCTTGCACTTTGCCGCGTTCCATGCCTTTCACTTCTGCTTAGGGTCATTACTGCCTTTGGCTGGCAACGGCCAATTAGACATGACTGGTCGCATGACGACTCTACATCAGCCGAGACTGAGCCCAGACTTTGCGCGTGAGCGCCTTCATTGAGGCCTTTTGTGAGGGGGCGGAGTCTGGGCTGGGCAGATGCACCTACGGTGCACACTTGCTATGCAAGCGGCGCATGAATCCTTCAGTTGCGATCAGAATTACCTGCAGAAGTTTCTGTCAGAATGAGGAGGCGTTTGTCGCGCAACATTCTGGCCCATTGAAGAGTATGCAGCAGCGATATTACACGGGATCGTCCAGACATCCAGGGCATCAAAGACAGCTCGAAATCGACACTTGCTAAGCAAAAGGGTATCTTCTCAGTGAGTCAGTGGCTGGACGCTCTTGTAGATGGCATAATCCCATGCACAGTCCCGAATGTGCACGTGGCTCCATTTTTGCTATTGCAAATCCCTGCTGAATGCCGTGTAACGCGAAGAGCGTGCTAACTAGGCGAAACGTCTCACGACTCGCAAGCGCAGCACGGGCATGAAGAAGCCGCAGAAGGATTCAGGCCCAATCAAAGACGGCCTATCCAAATCGCTGATTTGAATTAGCATCTGTCCTCGAGTCTAGACTGGCGAATTCGCGCGAGGCTCTGATTGCTATGCATCTGCACCTAGCCTCGAAAACCAGAGAATGACGAGCCAAACGCATAAAAGCTGGAGTCGCCGCGAAAATTCTGCGCATTCCTTTTGCGTAACCTCACAGTGGATTCGGATTTTCTCAAGGCATGTTTTATCGAGGAATCGGTCACTTTAAGAACAAGCTTTTCAGACTTTTCCCTTGGTACAGACGAAGGTGCTATTGTGATACGAGTGCCTGATGAAACATTGGAGTTATCCAGCCACAATCCGGGAGTTCAGGGGCATTTGATTCCCCGCAAACTCAAGCCTGATTCTACCAGGCCCCAGAGCAAGGGCACTCAGGCCGGATATGCCGGAGATTGAAGCTTGATTGACTTAGTTTGTCGACTCCAGAGTTCGGTATGTCAAGGTGCGCACAACCTACATGATTAGGCCAAGCCTCAAGAAGTCGTACCTGGGAACATGCTTTACGGATCTGTACCGGGGGCTTTGTCTCTATCGAATCGTGATGGAGACGTAAAATGAGGAAACTGTGGAATAATTGTGATAAGACGTGTGCGTTGGGCAAAAGAGTTCTCCAACATGGGGAATATACGGTGGCTCTTCCCTGTAGTTGTGCTTGCCCGGCCAACAGCATGTGCTGCGCTCCAGAATGCCTTTTGACCTGACTATTTAAAGTTGCCCAGTATTCGTTGCTGATCATCTGATATCTAGCCCTTGACATGGAACAAGGACATGCATTACACATGTTTTAGTAAACATACGGTACACAAGATGCAATACACTTTGTGATTGTATGAGATGGAATAGGTAGCTTATTCTCAGAAAATAGCGGATACAATTGTGGTGAATGAGTATATAGTACAGTGCAATGTACAGCGGCTACACTGCCAATCATCTCTACCTGTACTTCTTGCCCATCTTCGGCGTCCACTTGTAAGGTAGCGGGTCTACTCTCCTTCTCTTCAACTCCATGTCGACATCTGCAATGCCTTGTCGGCGCATGACGCCGTCCATGTACTCGTCCCATTGCGTCCGGAACATGGTAACACCAGTTGCACGTAGCCTGTTGTTCGATGCATAGTCTCGAAGCTTGAAGCCTTTGCCGGCAGGCCATTTGGCCAGAGCAGTGTCCTTATTGATGAGATCCGCCGTCCCGCCCTGCATGTGCTGCTCAAGAACGATGACCGACAGACGGTGGTAGGGAGCGCCCTTTTGGGCCGTTGGTGGTACCCAGGGAAGGATGACATCGCCTTCTGTCAAGTTGGCCAGGTTGATTGATTTCGTCGTGGCGGAAATCTTGATGTTCGATGCTAGGAAGTGGCATCTGTTGTCGAAGCCGTCTGTCTCTAGATTTGGCACATCGCTATCTACCACTGCGAGAGTGACTGTCTTTTCCCCTGCGCTGAAGACTTGGAGGTTTATCCGGGGTGCCTGTTCACTGATGATTGAGGGAACGAACTCGCCGGGTGGGTAGCGGCGACGACCAAAGCTGACGTCTAGATCGACTACGGGGTCCAACGAAGGGAGCACATCGGGCACGACGGACATCTGTGTGATGCGCTGCATAACAATCTTACGCTTTAGCTCGCGCCATTTGCGGTCTGCGAGGAATCGGTAGATTGGCTTGGTCATGTCACCTTTCAAAGGCATCGTTAGCTCAAAATTGCGACATGCGGATGATGGCAAGGATCCCTACCTTGACCGTCTTCAAACTTCTTCTTCACAACGGGATCGTTGATGTCCGCGTGTATCTTCAGCTTTTCCAAGTGGTCTCTCATACTCCGTAGCCGTTTGGCCTTGTAATGCACAGCTCCCTGATCATCTTTTGGTGTCTCCGTTGCCGACAGCCGCTCGATTTTTGCGCGTTGAGCTGCAATCTGTTTCAGCTTGTCTTCGCGGTCTGCCTGTAATATCTTGCGGGCTTCCTGGAAGCATTGGTATGGGAGTTGAGTGAAGGGGATGTTGGCGGCGTGCTGCAGCGCAGCCCTCCTGCGACGCGATCCGACGGGATTTGCATGCTGAGTCCTCTGAAGTTTCAGCTCTTGCTGGCGCGTTGAAACGAGATTAGGATCGAGGAGTACTGCGGCGGGTGTAGATGCTGGTGGTTCGCTCGTGACTTCTTGTGCAGGAGCAGGAGTCGTAGAGATGCTGCGAAGAGGGAGGTTGATGACCCTAGACGTGCCGTTCCGGCTCAGCCCTGATAAAGGCTGTAATCGCGGAGGCATGGCGAGTCTTGCGGTTGAGGATTGAAGATAGACCGCGAGGCAAGGGTGCAACCTAATGGCAATGGCACCGAAAAGTTTAGGGTGAGTCGAGGATTTTGCAACGGCCGTTTTCCGTAGTCGACTCCCACTCCTCGACTTTCTTGAAGTCCACGACGAACAGTCCTTGCACTCGCAATGGCATCCGCAAATTGTTTGAGACATCTCAGGAGGCTTGCTGGCCTTGCGCCACGACAAGAGGCTCTTCGCGATGGAGCTGTAAGTTGCGCGCGCCTGGTCTGATTGATTGACCATTGGAAGACTGACTGGTGCTCTAGCAATGCCTTGCATCACGACCAAGACGTGCAATGGCAACAGTATCAGAAACAGCGGGACAGGACCCTTCAGACACCCTGACGAAATCTGGGGACAGCCTCGCTCCTACCACAATCATTCCGCAGCCCACTCCACGGAAGGAGGCTACGGTCCTCACCACCCTGTACAGCTTCCCCGACATGAAGCCACTCCGATTCCTACATTATCCCACGAAACACCTTGATGTGCCTTTGAGGAAGGATCTCCTACACAAAGCAGTTGTCTACGAAGGTGACAAGACCCGTCAAGGAACGGCATCGACGAAATGGCGCCGGGAAGTCAGAGGTTCAACCAAAAAACTTCGTCAGCAAAAGGGCTCTGGTCGTGCGAGAATAGGCGACCGGAAGTCTCCAATTCTGCGAGGCGGTGGTGTTGTGTTCGGGCCCAAACCTCGTGACTTCAGCACAAAGCTTCCAAGAAAGATGTATGACCAGGCATGGAGAATCGCGCTCTCCTACAGATATCGCCGCGGCGAGCTGATAATCGTCGAGAAGATTAAGGAGCTGGAGGATTCGTATCCGTCATTTATAAGACAAGTGTTTGAGAAGAATGGATGGGGCAATGCGAACAAGCGCAGCTTGCTGGTAGCTAACAGGCGCACTGATATCAACAACAAGCTATTCGGTGGATTGAAAGAGGCTGGCGAGCAGGGACGAATCCTGGAACTGTCGGACGTGGATGTCAAGGATTTGTTGGAGCAAGGACGAGTTATCATTGAGCGAGAGGCGCTCAACAGCCTGCTCAAGAAGCGTTCATCTGACCTAGCTCAGTCAGTGCGGTTCTTTCCAACGCCAAATGCTGCTACGGTATTGACAACCGACGCGATTTCAGGCTCAGCAGAGGCCACGCCCGCTCAGTCATAATAACAAGTGGTGATCTGTACAACTACTGTACATTACACACAACAGCGAATTGATGAATCCTACATCACCTCTTAACGTCGTCTACTTTTACAGTCCTCTGTCTCTCGAGCTCAGCTTTCCGCTCGGCAGCCTTCCTCTGTCTTTCCTCTTCTTTTTTTCGCCGTTCTTCCTTTTCTGCTTCCTTCTTCGCCATCTTATCCATTTCCTTCTCCGGACTCGAACCTGCTCTTTCCTGCCCAGCCTCTGCTGCGTCTTCGCGCAACTTGAACCTCAGGACAAATACACGCCCAATCTTGCCCTCGGCAGCTTTCCACTCATGCGCACCAGGCACTTCAGCCGCAGCTTCCCGTACTTGCTGTATCAAAGCTTCCATCTCTTCGAGCGTCACAGACCGCCCACGTCTCTTCGGCGCCATAGTAACATCCACCTTCTTCCCGTCCTCCAGAAATTCCCTCAGTCTATCTAGCCGATGCGGCAAGTCACCTTTTTGATCCAAACCCCAATTCAGCTCAAGCTGTTTCGTCGCAGCCTCTGCGCTCTTCTGCGGCTTTGCCTTTGCTGCATGCTCGGCACGGAGATCGCGCGCCGTCGTCCATTTCACGACCGGTCTACCGTTGCTCGAGCCGACTTGTCGTAGATGCCATTCATTGGGGCGCTTCTTCTCGTCTTGAGGAGCCCTGTTGCGCTGTCTGAGTTCGTACAGGAGATCTTGAAGTGGCTTGTCTGGATGAAAGGTGCCGGATTCATCTACGTAATTTACGTAACGTGACTTGATTGCTGCGTCGAGGGGATTTGCGGGATCATTGAAGGGTGTTGTTGCGATTGGTGCTGGTCCTACTCTACGATATGGATTCGCGTGACGAACGTGCTGGGTTGCGGGGTTGAAGTTTGTTGGACTGTTCAGTCGAGGAGCTCTGTGCGTGGTTGGCACGACGAAGACGCGGTATAGAGCGCGGGCTGTGTTGGTTGTGAATGGGTTATGCGGAGGCATGATCGAGATAGAGCTGATGTACAGTGATGACTAGACTAGACTGAAAGAATGGTGTCCAGATCCATGAAAATGAAGCGGAGTTGCAATTAAAACATTGGCGGCCGTTGCCAGTCTCAAACGAATAATTACAGAATATAGTGAGCCTGTACTAGCACGACGAGAATTGGAGGTTCATGACGAAGAGTCCAATTGCACTTCCTAGGGCATCTGGCCCTAAGCGGATGCTGGATGTCAAATCCCTCCGACCTCACCAACCTAATGATCATCCACCCGCCCGCATGTGATAGACATGGAACAGGCGACCGTGACGACGTATAGCGCAGAATCTACGACTTCAAGGTCTTTTTTGCTTCTTCGTCCCCCCTTAATCGGACTCATGCGGTCATGTCCTGGCTAGATGAGTATGCAACGGCCCTCACAAACCGAGACATAGTCGAGAAAGCACACGCTCCCACCATTCGCGCCTGTAATTGCTTCCGTCCTCCTGCCGTACTCAGCTGCTGATCATCACAGATACTGCACTGGCCACGCGGAACACCACACTGGAGAGCGCAGGCCGGACGCAGGCACCTACGGAAGCAAGTCCTGTACCAGCCGCAGCACCCCGCATCCCACCATCCTTCTTCTCGTCTTCGGCAGCACCAGCACCCGTGGAATCAGAGATCGTCGCCGCTCTTCGTGCAGACCTTACTTTGGCGCACAAGTCAAAGGCACAGCTTTCGAGCACGATCACCAGTCTGGAAAGTCAATTGACTGCACTACGCAACACTTCAGGCGCACAAGCAGCGCAAATAAAGTCCCTTGGGAAACGGATCGCGCTGCTGGAGACGGAACGCTCAAGCCTGCAAAGACGCATTAGGGATCGCGAGTCAGAGCTGAAAGAGCAACGGAGGCTAGTTGAGCGTGTGCAGGATGAGATGGTGGGCCTGGACATGCAGCTGAACATCGCCGAAGAGAGGAGGAAAGAGGTCGAAAAGGAAAACGTAGAGCTGCTAGAGAGATACAAGGAGAGAGTAAGACGAGAAGTCGAGGAGGTAAGTCGAGGGCTTTAGTAGGCAGGCTTGCAGCCCTTCCCCGTCCATATTCATTTGACGTTAGATCGTGCAAGTCATGATGCGTCGGCAGACGACATTCATTTGCCGGTCTTGCCGGTCGGAATCTGGAATAGTTGCGCAGACTTGCCGTGCAAGAAGGGACGATCTACTCTAAAGTACCCTTTGCGGTCCATCTGCATGATATCGCCTTCCTTGAGGCCGGCAACGTTGCAGTCTCCCCAGCATTCCGTCCGGAACTCGGTCTTCTCCGTGAGGAAGTCCTCCATCTTGTCCTCTTCCTCAAGCTTGTCTTTGGTGATCAGGTAGTCAAAATCTACACAGTCGACGGGAACAAGCTCCTGGTCTTTGGCAAGCCACGTAATCTTCTTGCTCGTCTTCTTCACGTCGCCCTGCAAGTGCAGCTCCATGTCGACCGTTGTGACAGCGGGGTGACCAGTCAAGGTTCCAGATCGGAGCGGATTGATTGAATGAGACACCTTTCGCACGATAGCATTGCCCCAGTTCATAAGGGTAATCTCCTCATCCTGCGCAAAGGAAGCTGCATCTTCCTGCTCAATGTACAGTGTAGGACCATACCAGACTTTCTTCTTGCCGAGATCGTATTTGGCATGGAACGGCTGGTCTTCACTGTAAGGAGCGGGGTGCGCGAAGCCAGTAATGTTTACCTCAACAATGTCGGTCTTGGAGATGGCAGTGTACCGCGCGGAGATTGGATCGATGTGTTTCTTGTTGGTTGCCCAGAAAGTAGTCCAGTCAAGATTGACCACATTTTTGGAGGGACCTTGCTTGAGAATGAACTCTTGCAAAGCGGGGATTGTCATACCACGGCGACGAATGCCGCGGACCGTGGGCATGCGCGGGTCGTCCCAGCCCCAAACTTTGCCCTCGGCAACGATCTTTGTGAGTTTGCGCTTGGAAAGTAAGGTTCGGATCATGTTCAAGCGAGCGAAGTCCCAGTTGTAGACATTTCGAAGTCCAAGAGCTTTCAACATCCATTGGTACTGTGCATCACGGTCTTTGTACTCGGTTGTACGCAGGGCATGGGTGACGCCCTCAAGCGCATCGACAATGGGACAGCAGAAGTCGTAGGTGGGATAGATCTTCCACTTGTCACCAGTACGGTGATGAACTTCTGGACTGCAGCGGTAGATGACGGGGTCGCGCATAGCCTTGTTCGGGTCGTTGACAGAAATCTTGGCGCGGATGAACCATTTCTTTCCCTCTTCGGTCGCATTCTTCATCTCTTCGAATTTGGCAAGCGACTCTTCCGGTGACAGATCGCGGCGAGCAGAGGCAATACCATCAAATCGCTCTTCGCGGAGCTTCTCCTGAGGTGTGTCATCAGCGTATGCGTGACCGCTCTTGATCATCTTGATGCAATAGTCGTAGAGCTCTTGGAAATAGTCTGACGTATGCGTGGTCTTGTCGGGTTTGATTCCCATGAGAGCAAGGTCCTCGATAATGCTGTCCTGAAATTCCTGCTTCTCCTTGAGAGGGTTTGTGTCGTCAAATCTCAGTAGAAGTGTCCCCTTGTACTTCTTATGGGCAAAGTAGTCGTTCAGTAAGGCAGCTTTAGCATGCCCGATGTGAAGATAGCCAGACGGCTCTGGAGGGAAACGAGTGACAACGCCCTTCTCAGTATCTTGCAGGCCAATCTCGTAATTTTGAAGGTCATCGTCCTTAGAGTCCTTCTTCGCTGTTGCGGATCGAGCAGCAGCGGCAGTCTCGGTGTAAGCCGTCTCCAGCCAGGGGTTGGTCTCAGCAAGGTAATTGAACCATCTAGTCAGGTTGACTCTTAGTCCGCCCTTGATGTAGGAAGTTGCAACACGATTAGCGCGCAAAGTTCCCCAAACATAAATATCCGCTTTGGAAAGCGTGTATCCAGAGACATATGATCGTAGCGTGAGGTGGGAGTCCAGCTCAGCAAGAGGCCCGTCAATAGCCTTCAGATTCAGCTCTGTGAGATTTCCAGCCCTTTCCTTCCATTCTGCAGCCTGGGTTATCATCAGCGAAAGACTCTCGGCGTACTCATTGGGAACTTTGCCCCTCATCAAAATTGAAACTCACGGCCTTGGTCTGGGTATCGCTCTGTGGTGGCAACTCGTGGTCGAGCAGCTTCTGCACGAGTGGTATCTCATCAACGCTGGTCTTAGCCATATTGGAGGCCCGAGAATTCTTGCGAGAATACGAGTTCCTGGGTGGTGTAGGGAAAGAATAATATGTTGTCGCGTGAGTCAATGGTAATTGGAGGGGAGTGCGGAACAGCTTCCGCTCGCTGGCCGGCAACTCCTTCGTTCCCTCAACTTAATCTTGTCTCGTGAATGTTCGCAACATTTACAGCATTGCCATCATGGCATCCATAAACCCCATTTCCTCGATGTTGTTACGGCAAGCGCCTACTAGATGCCCAGGATGTTTAAGACCATCTTTTCAACGACAGGTTGTCCGCAGCCTGTCCGCGAGTGATGGTGCGATCAAGCATAGAAAAAAGGAGCGAGCCGCAACAATGAAGAAGAAGCGGAAAACAAGCACGTCTTACGACCTGCCCGATCTGAAGCAGGCTGAGCAATTTTCACTATGCGATGCAATGAGGTCTGTTGGACATCCGCACGGACGCGTTGACTGAGAGCTCACCTCTGGTACAGGTACATTCGCGCTTTCGAAGCTGGCCGCAGCCCGACAGAAGCCAAATACGAATTGGCCATACGTTTGGCTACATTGAAGAACGGTCCAGTCCTCAGAAACCGGCTACAGCTTCCGCATCCCGTCGATACCAGCGCCAGAATCGCAGTGGTGGCAGATCCAAACTCGAGACACGGCAAGGCCGCGAAAGAAGCTGGCGCTGTCATTGTTGGAGAAGACACTTTATTTCAGGCAGTCAAAGACGGCAAAATTGAATTCGACACACTGTTGTGTCATTCGGACTCCCTTCAAGCCTTGCAAAAGGCAGGTGTCGCCAGGATACTCGGTCCTCGAGGCCTGATGCCGAGCGCGAAAACTGGAACGGTCGTTCGCGACATAGCTCTGGCCGTGAAAGAGTCCGTTGGAGGTAGCGAATACAGAGAACGCCTTGGTGTGCTGCGCCTGTCCATTGGTCAGCTTGGCTTCACCCCGGAAGAGTTGCAGAGAAATATCAAAAGGCTGATGGAACAAATAAAGCAAGACTGCGCAGCTATCAACGACAAAAGCAACAAGAGCGTGCATGAAGTGGTCCTGAGCTCCACGAGAGCGCCGGGATTCAGTTTGAATGGCGACTTCAGGAGCGAGCAGTCGCTACCGACGCAGGCGCTTTCTGTATTATAAGACCTTGTGCAATATCCGCAGCATATCCATGTACTATTTTCCAACATTTTTGAGCACGCCTATAGCCTCCTTCTCTGCACCAAGCCGTCTGTACAAGTGGAGAAGCTTCATGGTCTTGTCCGAGTCATCTCTGGCAGCCTTTGCCGCTGCACCAAGGTCCAGCAACAGCACGTTCTTGATCTTCATTATACGATGCCGCTGCGCAGCCACAAACGGATGCATCGAGCCGACCTTTTCTCTCAGCTTCTCCAAGCTAATGAGCTCATCCACACGCCTTGCTAGTCGTGCTACCGGGACTGTCGCTTGATCATCCTCGTCCTCGTCGTCCTCGTCACCTGTGCTATCATCGCTGTAATCTTCCGTGTCCTCACCGTGCGTTACCCCATTAACGACCGGCTGCTGTGTGATACCCAGTCGTCGTTCCAATCCACTCACGCGACTGTCAAATAACACCAAGCGTCTGCCTCTCTCGACTTCACTCCTTACGAGCCTCCTCTCCCTTACCAGCTCTCGTAGTTCATCCTCCCCATCCTCAACCACGCTCTTCAAACCCTCGATCTCTCGACGCAGTGCAAGCAGTCCTACCCTCAGTTCCTCGGCCTTTTCTCCTCCACCACTGACGCTGCTGCCTAGAGAGAGAAAGTCCTCGTACCGTGCGTTCACTAATTCGAGTAGTTCCTGCGACAGTACCTGCGAGCGCTGACGAAGATCAGAACGCAGGTCTTCTAGCGTTTGATGACGGGCGCCGAGAGATGACAGGTAAGAAGAGGGATCGAATTCGGGGGTCAAAAAGTCTGTGCGTGGAAGGGGTGTGGGGAAGGGAAGGTCGTCATTGTCGAAATCGCTGTCGTCGGTTGTTGTCGTTGTGGAGAGTGTGAGGGATGGGCGCGCACCATTGGCCGCGGGAGCTAGGCTCGAAGTCATTGCGAGATCTGGATGTTTAGCGACGCACCTCTTTGTTTTGGCTGCACGAGGAGGTGCTCGGCTCTGTAATATGCGACGAGAGTGAGCGGACTTTCGCAACTGCAGTCGTGGGGAGCTGGCGTTTGGTTGATGGCCCCAGAGCAATTCGAGATCCACATTTTGGCAACGAGTCGGTGCAGCGAACTGCGCGCAAAACGACCATCCTTTGATGTAGCATGTCGCAACCTCGACTGATTAGAAATGATAATGCTTCATAGGTATGTTCTCAAGTGCCTCTACTGTCTTCATATGGAATATGCCAGGCGCGAACTCTCACCAAACCGCAGCTCTTCCTTGCCCAAAATCTCTAGATAACCGCGACAGGCACATGATGCTCAAGACTGCTTATTTGCTGCGCTTGTAGATCTTCCTAAGGAACTCCTCGAACACGCTCTTCTTGAGACCCTGACTCTCGTCAATGGCCGCAATCTTCTCCTGAATCTCACCCACAACCTTGTCCTCGTAGTCGGTGTACTTCTTCTCCAGGCCCAGCTGGTTGAAGAGCTCTTTCACGCGCGCCTCGCAAGTCTTGTCCTTGCGACCGTAGTTCTCGTCCAAGAGTTTCCGCTGCTCGGGTGTCACGACCTTCAGTGCTTGATTGACGAGCCAGCTGCACTTGTTATCCTGGATATCTGTGCCGATCTTTCCTAAGGTCTCAGGATCGGCGAAGTTGTCGAGGTAGTCATCTTGGACCTGGAAATATTCGCCCATGGGAATTAGGATGTCATGACTCTGCTTCAAGTTCTCGGGCGTGGCGAGTTTTGCGTAATGAAGGGCCAGAGCAACGGGCAAGTAGAAGGAGTAGTAGGCTGTCTTGTAGCGAACAATAAAGTAGTACTTGTCCATGGAGAAGTTGTTCAGGTCGACATGGTCCTCCGGAGCAGTCAAAAGATCTGCAGTCTGACCGCACTCGGTCTGGAAGGTAACTTCGTGGAAGAGCTCGATGAAGTCCACGTAGTCCGGGTGGGACTTGAAGTACTTCTTCAGGATCAAGTAGATAGCTCCCTCCAACATGATACAGTCGTTGATGGCAATCATGCCAACTCCCTCGGCGCGGTACCAGCATGGCTGTCCGCGACGGGTGATGGAGCCGTCCATGATATCATCCGAGACAAGAAAGAAGCCCTGTAGAAGCTCGATGAGCCATCCTAGGGTGCAGGTGTTGAAGAAGTCGGGGTCATTTGGCGTCAGTCCAGGGGTTGATGCGCCCTTGAGCAGAGAGAAGGTGTCTGGCACCGAAAGGCCGCGATTGCATTTCCCGCCAACGGTGTTGTACCAGAGGGACTTGAACGCAGTCAGCACTGAAGTCGACTACAGATGGCGTCAAGTACGTGCCTTCTCATACCACTTCAAAGCTTGCTCAGGAAAGTTGTAGGCAGAGGCATGAGCCTTCAGATCCTCGACCAGCTTAGGGAAGACGGACTCGAAGTCCTTGAGTGTTGTGGGCATTATGAAGCAGAAGCGCTATGCTGGGATGTTTTTGGGACAAAGCTCAGTGGTAAGGAGACTGGGATATGTCACAGGAAATTTAGTCTGAGGCTGACCATCGGTGCCACTGCCGGATAGAGCTTGGGATGAAGATCTCCCTAGCCATTGGAATCGCATGGTGGGGCTGTCGGCGGTGAATTTTGCCCTTGATCCAGCACCGCTAGGGCCAGTGCGCAGGCAGGAGGGACCCTGTCGCGTCACTCGCGCGTAAACAAATGACATAACCCGTCGCGGCACTCAAACCTCAGCAGTCACGACTTTCACCCTCCTTGCATTCTCTCTGTCTCTGTCTCTCTCTCTCTCTCTCACTCTCACTCATACGTGCCAATCGTAATGCGCTAATCACCCTCTGCCACCGTCGTCGACATGGCCACTCTCTCTTCCAAAGACAACGCAGAACTTCGGCGCATGCTTGAAGATGCTGTCGTCAAGTGTTCTGAAAGATGCCTCTTTCATTCCGCAAAATGGTACGTGAAGCTTGCTTGATATCCTCGTGTCTCTGCTAACCAGAGTTCCCCAGGGCTGCCGAGCTTCTCACGTCTTTACCGACCCAATCAGAACTACCCTCGCCCTCAGATACTGAAGTGAACTCGCCAACGTCGAACGATTTGAACCCCCCGACCGCACCAGGCATATTATCGCGCAACTCAGATCCGCTAGAAGCTCGTCTAGAGGCCGATGAAACTTCCCAATATTTACTCGCGAAGACCTACTTTGATTGCCGTGAGCTGGACCGATGCGCAGCAGTCTTCCTTCCGGTCACCATCCCGAAAGGCCAGATAGTTGACCCTTCAACCAAACCGAAGCCAAAAGCAGATGATGCTAAAGGAAAGCAAAGAGTTGGAGAATCCTTCCGCATGCCTGCTCCAGACGAGTCCGATTCCGTGAGCTACTCTCACCTGAGTCGAAAGTCGCTTTTCCTTGCGCTTTACGCTAAATACCTGTCGGGAGAAAAGCGCAAACACGAGGACAGTGAGATGATTCTCGGTCCACTAGATGGCGGAAACACGGTCAACAAAGAGCTAGTCGGTATTGCGCAGGTCCTCGAGGCTCGCATCAGACTCCAAGAAGAACGGGGCGAAGAAGGCCAGGGCTGGCTGGAGTACCTCTACGGCATTGTACTCCAGAAATCAAGAAACGATGCAGATGCAAAGAAGTACTTTTTGCGCAGTGTTCACCTCTACCCCTGGAATTGGGGTACCTGGCAAGAACTCAACAACCTTATCGCAAGCACAGATGAACTCGTCGAGCTCGCACATCAATTACCGAAAAATCTCATGTCCTACATTTTCCACATCTTTGCGAATCAAGAGCTTTTCCAGGGTAGCGAACAGATCTTTCAGCAACTGAAAACCGTCAAGGCTGTCTTTCCCAAATCGACCTTCCTCCGCACACAGAAAGCGCTGCTACATTATCACGCAAAGGACTTTGAGAAAGCCGAACATACCTTCTCCAAGATTGTTCAGCGAGATCCGCATCGCTTAGACAGTCTTGACACCTACTCTAACATTCTCTACGTCATGGACAAACGAGCCAAATTGGCTTTCCTGGCTCAGCTTTCTTCAGCAATTGATATGTTCAGACCTGAGACTTGCTGTGTGGTCGGAAATTATTACGCAATGAAGTCGGAACACGAAAAGGCAGTCGTCTACTTCCGAAGAGCGCTAACTCTCGATCGGAACTTCTTGTCTGCCTGGACTCTCATGGGCCATGAATACGTCGAGATGAAGAACACGCAAGCAGCAATCGAATGTTATCGACGAGCCGTTGACGTCAATCGCAAAGACTACAGGGCTTGGTATGGCTTGGGCCAAACTTACGAAGTGCTAGAGATGCACTACTATGCGCTGTACTACTACCGCAGAGCTGCCAGTCTCAGCTCATACGATCCCAAAATGTGGTCAGCAGTGGGCAGCTGTCTCGCTAAGATGGGACACGCTGCAGAGGCTATAAAGGCATACAAGCGTGCGCTTGCTGCGGGGAGCTACTATGAGGTTGGCAATGCTAGCTTTGGCAGCGCTAAAAGTGGTGCCTCACAGACACAGCTGCTGGATCCAGAGGTCCTCTTTGGCATCGCATGCATGTACGACAAGCTTGGCAATAACGACGAGCGCAAAGCCTATTTGGAGCTCGTCCTCGCACAGGAGGAAGGCATTGACCCCGCTGAAGAGGCGGACGACGACGCTACAAACCTTGGCCGATCGATGAACAGCACTGCTGGAGACAAACCCGCAGCCGGTGTAGGTGTCACGGCCACAACGAGCAAAGCACGTCTCTGGCTGTGTAAGATCGCCTTGGCCGAGGGCGGGGAAGAAAATTTGCGTAATGCTGCTGAGCTTGCGAATGAGCTTCAACAAGATGGATTTGAAGTCGAAGAGGCCAAGGGTCTATCAAGGCAGATTAGGAGTGCCCTAGACATGGAAAGATGAGTGACAGGAGATCCTGACGGATGCACAAGAGAGTATGACTTGGCGACATGATGCTAACTTCCATTTACAATGTACGAGGGCTCATCGTCGGTGGATGAGCTCGTCACCAGGGCGGGCAGCTCTTTTATCGACTATTGGCAGCCATGGCTGGGCACTGCTGACGCTGAGATATGATACGAAGCTCATGGTAGGCCTGCCAGATCAGCGCGAGACGAAGGGCATGACTGCCTCAGATTTGAGTAATTGACACAAGCAAGCAGCTCATGATGCTCATGCAGGAAGGGCGACTATTGAGCCATGTTTGGCATCGAGACTGCTTGACGAGGTCGCGACTTCTGCCCATCTAACGAGGCTCAGGTCAAAATGCACACGTAAGACGTCAGTCTCTAATGTGACCCCTTGCTTACTGACAAACCTATGTAGACAGTCCGAATACCGAATACTATGCCGTTAATGGCCAGTCAGATTGGCGCCTGGATAGGCATCGATGCTCCACCTTCGTCGAAGTACAAGCGCATTTGGGTTTGATGGTAGCAGTGCGCCGAATCAACCTTCTCATGAGACAATCGGCTGGCCTCCCTAGTGCGTCAACGCAATAAAGAGGCGTCCAACGACAGATATCTTACGATGCGGGAAACCCGGTGTTAACGAGCATGATGGCAAATGAACGACCGGCAAGAGGATCACGATCAAGAATATACATTATGCTACTATTGCGCGTCCGATTCTTCGTCGTCCATTGGCGAACCTACTGACCTCTGTTTCCTATCGACAGAGACCTCACCCCACCCCACCCTAATGATTCAACTTCCCAGCCTTTCTCATCTCATACATGCCCAGCGCCTTTACAGGAAAGACAAACTTATAGTTGGGGTAGCTAATCATACACGTCTTGTTAAACACACCCTCAATCCCTTCCTGCAGCCACTCCCCATTAGGCCGCTGCCTCGCCTGAATCAGCCGCAGTCCACGCAGAATAGGCTCATCGTCAGGAAACTGCGCCTCCATGAGCGCAATACACGCCCAAGCCGTATTGACAACCTGACTCCCGTCCGGATGATCAACATACTCGTGAATCTCGCACGAGCGATAACTCTCGCCCCACCCGCCGTCGCGATTCTGCTTCGACAGCAAGAATGCGCAGGCCCGGCGCACACGCTCTGAATTGTCATACGTTTCGCCGACGGAAACGAGAGATTCGAGTGCGAACATGGTGGCGTATGTGAAGCAGATTGCCCAGCTGCCGTACCAGCTCCCGTCCGCGCGCTGATCGTTGCGGATGAAGCGCAGAGCGCCGTCGAGGACGCGCTGAATGTCAGCTGCGCGGTAGGAGGGGTCGTGTTTGCGGAACATGGAGAGAAAGGTTACGACGGCCGTGGTGCACTCTGGATAATCGTACTCGACCATAATGTTCCCGAATACTTCAGCTGCGTTGAGGGCTTCCATGATATTTGCGTTGCCGCGGCGTTTCTCGTACGATGCGAAGCCGCCTGTGTCATTTTGCATGGTTAGGACGACGTCAATGGCCTGCTTTATGCGCTCGGGGGCGATGAGCGTGGGATAGCCTGGGATAGATTGCAGCAGGAGGACGGCTTTGGCTGCTTCGGAGGTGGTGTCGGAGACTGTGTAGCCTTGGTCGCGCGTCGAGAAGCCCCAGGCGCCCTTGCGCGTGTGGCGATAGCACAGATCCATGTCGCGTGCTTCCGTGCGAATCTGCTGCTTGTCGAGAAAGTCGAGGGCTTTGGTGAGCATAGGCTTCCAGCGTGCATCGTCGGCTAGGCCGCAGGAGACAACGGCCTGGATGGCAAAGGATGTGTCCCAGACTTGCACGCCGTTTGTGCCATTACCCAGCATTCCTTCGTCCTTCATCCAGAGGAAGTCGTGGAGACGGTCGGCGTGCTTGCGGACTGCTTCTGAGTCTTTGCCTTCGCGGAGCATGCAGGATATCATGTTCATTGGCGCGTTGACCGGACCAAGGCAGGCAAAATTCGTGTTTTCGTCCTCCCGCTGAATCAATTCGTAGGCCCAGTTCTCGGCACGGTTCTTGATGAAGGGCTGAACTACAGGATTCCAAAAGTTGACGATGAGCCAGTTCACTGTGGAGAGGAGCTGGGTCTTGGGGTAGTAATTGTCGCGGGGGTGAACATCGTTTCTGTGCTTTGCCCACTGGATAGATGCATAAGATTGGGTGAAGAGCTCATCTTGTAGCGCACGGGTGAGTGGCGTCGGAGGGTAAGAGTAGCGTCTTGAGTAGATGTAGCCCATTGGCAGGAAGACTTGTCGCATGTGAATCCACCAGCGCCAAGGCGCAATGGGCATCCAGTCAGGAAGCAGCCTGCGGACAAGTCAGTGGATGGCATCCTCAAGACTCCACGAATGACACATACCAGAGCTCAGGAGGAACAGGATTCACCACCTCCCACTTGACCACACCCAGCACAGCAAGCCAGAACTTGGCCCAGTGAGGACCATTAAGAGCTCCTCCCAAAGCGTGAAGACACTCTCGTGCCTTGACCATCCGCACGTCGTCGGCCTCTGCGCCCACGAGGCGCAGGCATGTGTAGTTCATGGCAGTGCCGAAGACGGTGCTTTCGCCCTCAATATGCAGACCCCATCCGCCATCCTGCTTGTTCTGTCGCGCAAAGAGGTAGTTGCGAATCTCAATCTTGAAGTGCTCAGGTATCTCGGTTTCGGTAACAGTCCAGGTGATGACGAACCCTGGCAGCAAGAACATGGGCCCGCCGTACTCGCATGCCCAATTGCCTTCCTCCAATTGTAGCTTCTCGAAGAAGGTGAGACCGTTCTTTGCGACGTCCAGCAGCGTCTTCGGCTCAGGAAGAGCCGGCTGTTGCGTGTCCAGACCAAGATGGTATCGGTCTGCGGCTGACTGCGGCCAGGCGTCTACTTCTTTCTGGGTCGTGAGGTACATCCATCGTTGGCGACCATCTTCAATGTGGAGGCGCCAGCGGGTGTAGTCTGTCTTCTTGTCCTTTGCGGCCGCAGCCTCCCACCACTTTTCCGCACTCCCGCCCATCTGGGGTCGTAGAATGCACAGCTGGTCGTGCACTTCTTCGTGCAACGCTGCTTTCCCTTGAACGGTTGGAGGCAGGCGTTCGCGAGCAGATCTGGCAGGTGTATCTTGCGTATTTAGAAATCCCGGTCTAACTAGACCCAGTCGAAATCGGGGTGTAGGCAGCAATGTCGCTCTGCACCGTCTTCAATCGGGAAGCTATTCGATGTGGAAGTCCGAGGAAGGTGGTGAAGCTGCGGAGTTCGGGGACATGGGCCTTCCGGCTGCCAAGGATCGAAGTAGACGACTCAGCGCAGTTGAACGGGATGAGATGAACAATGTTGCACTGGCCCGCAGAACGATCAGTACGTTGCGCTACTCACTTGGCAGCGAGAATACAGACAGTACCACTGTCGGGGGGAATGATTGCAGGTCCTCCGGATGTCCCTGCGGCTCTGCGATGAATTGAAAAGTCAATTGACGACCTTCCATGCACGGCCCCGTGCGGCACCTGCACCTCGTCACAGCGAATCTGGTGAGTCTTATTCACGCTTACTGAGCACTTGAGCAACTTCACCTCGCCTCGTCTCTTTTGTCGCAGACCCGCAGCCCCAATGAGTCCAAATCCCAGAAATGACTTGCATCCGCACCACAGTTTCTCCATTCAGCTTCCCTGTGCTTCCAAATCGCACTCCTGTCCCGGCCCTACAAGCTGAGAGCTGAGACCGGTCGTAAGCATATCACGTTGAATATTGCACCGGCGCGTCGAAGATTTGTATTCCTGCACGTCGGCCAGCCCTAGCCAGACGGATCATGTCCCCACTGGTATCTGAACCCGAAAACGTGTCGTTCATGCCGGTGGCGCCGCAGC
The DNA here is from genome assembly GCA_023512835.1 of Taxillus chinensis. Lineage (NCBI taxonomy): Eukaryota > Viridiplantae > Streptophyta > Magnoliopsida > Santalales > Loranthaceae > Taxillus > Taxillus chinensis. The sequence goes on along the minus strand of JAKCVP010000383.1, from coordinate 145,423 downwards.
AGTCCATACAAGTTTAGCAGGCTGCGGAGGCCCCCGTCCTTGGTTGTTGCCAGCGCGCAGACCTCTCTAGCCTCAAGGCGTCTTAGATGCGGCGCCATCGACCGGCCTAAGATCTGGTCATGACGTCCGAAAGAGCTTAACTTTACTGTCAATACTGCATCATGACGACCGACACCTCGATCTAGTAGCTTGCGCTTCAATGAGTACGTCTGTATATAGGGCTACGTACAATTGAAGCCTCAGTGTCTAGAGAGCCGTCGAAGAATCGCAGACTCGTCGCTCCTGCCAGTGCTCTATCTACCAGCCCTTGATCAGCTCAGCCGCAGCCATGCCTCTTCCAGAAGACCGTGAGCTTCTCAAGCTCGCCGGTAAGACTGTTGATAGTATGCGTGCTACCTTCAAAACACCTGAAAACTATCGCCCTGTGTATGCTAAGGGCTAATTATGCAAGGGCACCTTTATCCACAGCAAAGATGCGCATCTTCTATCCAAAGCGTCAATCTCAAGTGTCAACTATCAATTTGAGGATCTGGCGTGGCGCATGGGCAAGGGGCGGGCGATCAAGTATCGGCTGTTGGCGCAGCTGGCAGAGCCGGGGGATGTGACGGATGATTCTACGCAGGTGTGGCCTGAGACTAACGAGTTTGCTGACATGGGTGAGATTAGCGTCGAGGCCTTGTGGACAATGGACGAGGGGGAGCCGGCTGGGAGAGAGCAGAAACGCATCATCTATGACCCTAAGCCGCGGTATATTGAGGGTATTGCTGCGGGTGATGATCCGCTGATTGAAGTGAGGACGGCGGTCTACCTCATTAGTGGACGCATTCGGCGAGAACATGTGCACGAGGTGGAAAAGGGTGCGGTGGCATGATGATAATGTCTAGTAATAAAATTCAGTAATGCTGCAAAGGTCTAGTCAGTGTGCGCTCGCTCCGCATGTACCTGCTTGTTGGAACCGACTCAGTCTCGGGTGCATGTCTCAGAACCCTTCCAATCAATCTCAACCCGCGGACAGGGCGTGCTCGTGTGTGGCAGGGAAGTCGGGAGACTGCCCAGACTTGACTCGCCGGTTGCAAAGTCTCGGGATCCAGTATGTAATCCAATACAGGTCCTGGCCAGCCCCATGGAAATTTCGTACCGACAGGGTGCCAGGATTCGAACAGATAGCAGGTGTTTGTCAGCCAAAGCGGGATAGATTTTATCACGTGATATAACGAAGTAATCTCACGCTTTCCGAATCGAGATTTCTAGCTCTCTTTGAACTAATCAAAACTACTAATATGTCGAGCTTTCCTAATCGAGGGTTAGGGTTACGCGGTCATGGGGCTTACCCTAATAAGATCAGTAGGTAACGTGAAGCGCGCTAAGCTGAATTAGGTAATAAGAGCGGATGACTTTTCATCTTCCATGACCCCTACAAAAAGTGACTTCCATGGGGGCTGGCCAGGACCTGTACTCTACCCCACAAATGTTTTCCAAGACACAAGGGAAAGAAGCCGTTTGAAGGCCTCGTGTGTATGGCAAGGAAGTAGGTCCCGGCGAACGACGCATAGCGCAGTCTAGACCCAGCACCGCCGGACCGGACCGTCATGCTATTGAAAGTAACAAACGCACAGCTGCACAGCTGGCACGCCGTCATTGACGGACAATTCAAGTCGACTTCTTCGTCTCTGCCGAGTCATCCCAGTACTCGGGGTAGCTCGCCTTGTAGCCCATAATGTAGCCACCATACCAGCGGCCCATGACAATCTCCAGCACATAGCTAAGCGGGCGCATCAGCCAACCGGGACCGGGCAGGGCAGCGGAACACTCTGCCGCGTTAGACATGAGCATGATCTGGGGGATGCTGGGCGTGACGCCCTGGTTGTAGCAGTCATCGAGGTAAGAGTAAATGTTTCGAAAGAAGCGTTCGTTCATGCCGTGCGCCTGTGGATCATCGTCTGGGTTTGTCGTCGAGATGTCCGTCGTAATCTCAATTACGCAGGGTCCCTCGTGCGTCTCGTCGACTCGAAAGGTATGGCGCGCGCGGGCAGGCACGCGAATGGGCTGCGGATCCTCTGCAGAAACGGTAATGTTCTTACCCTCGACGGTGAAGATGTAACGGCCCTTTTTGACGGTGAAGTACTCGTCCTGCCGCCAGTGCCAGTGGGCGCCGGGCGTCAAGTAATTCTTGCTGGCGGGAATCTTCTGGATGGCTCGCGGATCGTGCGTCGTCTGAATCTCCAGCACGCTCTTGCCGGCTGGCGGCGGAACGACCCATCGCGTGGTGCGCAGACCGCCATACTGGGCGAGCTCGTCTCTTTGGCTAGTCGTGACCGTCCGCTTGACGTGAAATGACATGTCTGCGGCTCAGATGCTGGCTAGAATGAGATCATGCAGGTCAATGGCGCTGCAGAGCGCAGCTTTATACACGCCGGAGGGTTTAGGTGCACGTCTGGTCCAGGCCCGGCTCACGGCCCCCATTGAGGCTTGCAGGCTTGCATGCTTGCAGTGTCGGCTGCTAGGGCATTTCCAGAAAAGCAAGCAAGTGGCTTGAGCGCTTGCCAGAAGTATGTGTGCATCGCGATGTTGGAGATGTGCATCGAAGGTTGAATGCTCCAAGCTTGTCAACGTTTCGAAGCCTCCAAGAAAGCCCAGTCGCGGGAGAGGACCCCACGGCTGACGTAGGTAGGCATGAGGAGGTGTGCGACCCCCACCAAGCACCAGACACACGCACACAGAGGTCCTTGCCCTTGCCAACGACGACGCACTGCACGCCAGGGCCCGCGCGGAACAGAGACGCCTCCAGAAACTGTGAACCTTGAACATGTCCGAACGTCCTGTTGCTCTCGTCACCGGCGCCACGGGCCTGCTGGGTCGTGCCCTGGCCAATGCCTTTGCCCTTGCTTCCTTCACCACCACCGGCACATCCTTTTCGCGCACTACTTCCTCTCCTCACTACAGCCTGACCTCGCTGGACCTGCAGGATACGCTTGCAATTGGCCCTGTCTTGGACTCTGTCAAGCCTGCCGTCGTCATCCACAGCGCTGCCTCTCGCTTCCCTGATGTCGTCGACAAGGATCCGGATGCTGCCCGCCGTCTGAATGTCGAGGCTAGCCGTGCGCTGGCAAAGGAGTGTGCGAAGCGCGGTGTGCTAGTCATTTACATCTCTACAGACTATGTCTTTAGCGGCCGTGAGGACGAGGAGAGCCAGCGGCCGTACGGCGCCACGAGCAAGACTGGTCCAACCAATACATATGGACAGACAAAACTTGACGGCGAAGAGGCTGTGCTGGGAATCACCGAGGACGAAAGTGCAGGCTTTGTACTGCGTGTACCTGTCCTGTATGGCAAGGTCGAGCCCGAGGGAAACAACAAAGAGAGCGCAGTCAATGTGCTGCTGGACCAGACGTGGAAGGCTCAGAAGGAACCAGTCACCATGGACGACTGGTCGATACGATACCCGACAAATACGGAGGATGTCGGGCGCGTTGCCGTCGATCTGTCAAGGAAGCTGTTGTCATTGACTCCAGAAGAGAGAAGTAAGGTGGGTGGCGGCAGAAGGACGTTCGCCTTCACTGCCGAGGAGAGGATGACAAAGTATCAGATCTGTGAGAAGCTTGCAGCTATACTGGGCATCGATTTGGGGCAAATGAATGCGAATAAGCAGGGTAATGACCCCAATGCTAGCGTCCAAAGACCCTTTGACTGTCATCTCAGTACAACAGAGCTGAAAGAGCTAGGCATCAATGTTAGTCATGTGAAATTTGAGGATTGGTGGCGGAGGGAATTGGGTGCATTCCGAAAATAGCATGTTTCGTAAGGGAGTCAGTCTGCATCTACGATGGAGTATCTATCAAGTGAAAAAGAGACGAGTCACAAACGCGCACTGCCGCCTCGGTCATGTCGCAGCAAGCACACTGCACTGTGCGTCTGGAACAAAGCCAGTCGACAATATCCACTGTCTATGCCAACAATGCGTGACACGTCATATCTTTGTCTTCACTGAGCCAGGACGATGACCAGCCTGAACCCACCTGACAGTAATTCATGGGATTCCTACGAACATCAACAGATTACAGAGGAGCAAAGGTTGATACTGTGTGGGTCTGATAATAATACATCTTTATTGCTATAATCGATGGGTAGCAGTACATGTCAGGTGGACAAGCACAGAAAATGTGCGCTACGATGGATGTGAAGACGCTAGATGCAACGTCAGAGAAACAGAGAGAATCCCAAGAACGCCAGTATATGCAGCAAAGTGAGCATATGTGCAGCGCATTGCGGAATTTGCAAAGATAGCCCAGACTACTAGAGTCTAAGCGTGTTTTGAGTTGAGTGCACGTCGAGCCTGGGGGGACAAGCGAAGGTTCCGCGAGATCAAAGCGGCGATGGCACCGTTCTTGCACTGTGTTCCAGGAGCAACAGGCTGAGGAATCATGCAATTGGTGATATCGCAGAGGCCGAATTGACTCGCACTGATGCACACCATGGTGCCTGGGCTGGAGCAAGGCTGCTGACCAGTAGCGCAGCTACCACCTGTAGCGGGTGCAGCGGATGTAGCGGGCGCGGAAGAGGGAGCTGGGGCAGCTGAAGGATCAGGAGCAGGAGCAGAGGATACGGCTGGCACAGAAGAGGCAGCTGCAGCAGGCGACTGAGAAGCAATAGCGCTCGAGACAGGAGTAGAGGGACCAGAGCTGGGTGCAGCGCTAGATGCTGCAGGAGATGGCGCGGCGTTGTCCTGGTTGCTGGAGGGTGCGCCAGCAGAAGATCCACCTGCACCTTGACCGCCAGCGTAGCACTTGTTCATGTTACCGCCGTCCTTTAGGATAGGCTTAGCTGTGTCGAAGTTCTTGTTGATCTCAATGGAAGGACCAGGCGCATCGAAGATGGTGTCAACCGAGTCCTTGGTAGAGCAGTCGGACTCTGGGATGTTGGCAATGAGCATGTTGGGCAAGCTGTCAAAGTACGAAGTTCCACGAGCATCGATGGACTCATTGGCGTAGCGCTTCGAGTTTGGGGCAGTGACTTCAACGGGAGCACAGTTTTGGTAGAACTCTCGGTTGCCAATCCTGTTCAGCCAGCTCCATGCGAACGTGTATTGACCAGGCTCAAGATCCTTGGGAATGGGGAAGGTGAAAGTTGAGCCGGTGTCAAGATTGGGGTTCTCTCCTGGAATGTTACCTTGAGAATTACGGACTGGGCAGCCACCTTGAATAGAGTGGATGACTTTGAAGATCGAGCTTGCTGTTGGGGCTAGGTCCTTGGACAAGCTGACTTGGCACGAGCCACCGCCATGGGTGGCGGAGCCCTGGAAGCTCATGGTGTAGTTGGAACCGGCTGGCATCTTGGTGCGCTCAAACGTGAATGCGTAAGTGTTTGGGCCGTTGTAGCGACAGGGGTAGTTGGTACTGATGGGGCCATTGTTGAAAGGGGTGATACCGGCTCCTGGAAACATCTGCGGCTTCGCAAGCAGCATGTGCGCTTGGGCGCAAGTAGCAGCAATAAGCCATAAGGTAAGCAAGGCAAGCACGGGGTTCTTCATGGCGGCGAACATGACTCCGATGATCGAGTTAGAGGATAAACGTGAAGCAGTAGTGATAGATCGTCAGTGTCGTAGACCAGCTAAGACTTGAGAAGGAGTGTTGTAGTTCTTGGAGTCGAGAAGGAAGCGAAGAAGATCGGGCAGGGCAGTGAGGTGAGTATAAGTCTGCCAATTGTAGTACAGTCCAGTCCTTGAGGACGAGAACAAAGATTGACTTGGAAGAAGAGAAAGCCGTTGTGTGCGTGAAAGATTGAAGACAAAGTATCGCTTTCACGGACGTGTTGGAGGACAACGCACAATCACAAAGCCTTGTGTAGGCGAACAGGCACAACACGCGCGGAAGGTGTACTGTTGGAAGCGAATGTGGAGAGAAATTAGGAGGTAGTCTGAACTGCACCAGGCAGTGGGTGTACGGGAGCGGTTGCAGGAGAGGTAGGTGCAACATAGAGGTATCGTTCAAGGGAGCATGTCATGCTTATATCGATGCGCTACCTACATTGATTCATCTGTGGACTACCTGACTTTGGCTGTGCACCGACTTCCGCAGTGTGTGAAGCAGATCTGACCCCTTGTCGCGCACTGACAGGTGTCAGATAGACGCACAAGCGAGGCCGATGGCAGGGTGAGTGGCGCTCGGCACGCCTGAGGTGCCAGCGAATCGGCAGGACATGTCACAAGGCGCGGATGATGGCAGTAGGTGTCAGGATGGCGGTGGTGAGGGGAGTCGGATGGACGAGAGGTGTCTGAAGTATGCTTAGAGTTGCGGGCTCCCTGCCACATCTCGCGATGTCATTGGAGCATGGGGCCAGGGGGCCGACAGGTCTTCTCGAAACGCGCTACACCGGCGCTAACGTCTATCAGACTCGACTGCACCTCGTCCCAGGTCTTCTGCGGTCTACTGCTTGTACTGCTATGCACTGCTCCAACAACCATCGCTCAACGCGCTCGACACTCAAGCTCACGATGCAGGAAGCCCCCCCCAAGCAGTCGACTGCCTCTCAGAGCCTGGCTCACCGCCATTTGCACGTGCAAATCGTAACGCCTGTCACCTCTCACCTCTCCACTATCACCACTTAATCCTCTCACTTCAGGCCTCTCACTCCTCCTTCCTTCTCTCATCCTTGACCGTCACTTGGTCAAAGCTCTGAATCCGCGTCTCTTATTGGCTCGGGCTGTCCACAGAGAATGCTGATCATCAGCACTGAACGCGCCGGGTCGACGCGTTCCTGCCTCACCTGCACTTCAGCGACACCTCGCTTTCCTTCTCACTTCCCACTCATATATATACCTTCTCTTCTCCCACACAAAGTTCCACTCCTCATTCTCCACCACAATTACTTCTCAACATGGCCTCACACTCTGAGGTCGTCGCACCTGCACGTCTAGTGCAGCACCTCTCGTCCCGCAAGGGACCCTCAAAGGTGGAACTGGTCAAGCCGCTCTTCTTCGAGCCCTTCTTTCGTGTCACGGGCCAGATCGACCCTCCTCCCTCGATTTGGTGTCTTGATGCTGAGCTTCGGCTCATGATCTACAAGTTCTACTTCAAAGCCGCCCCCATGATCATCGGCCATGGCTGGGAGTGCACGAGTCCTTGCTTGGCCCTCCTCGACACCTGCAAGCAAATCCGCAACGAAGCGCTGCCTTTGGCTTTCAAGGATCCTGGTCAACTCATCTTTCCGAGCAGTGAGCACCTCGTCTACTTCCTGTCCAAGCTAGACACTGAGCACTTACAGCATCTCCGTCACATCTGTGTCCGCGCCACTCCTATGGGCATCAGGGTGCCACCTGCTGCCAGCGCGCGTAACATTGGGAGGTACAGAATCTGCTCTCTAGCTACGATGCTACAGTGGTTTCCAGGTCTGAATCTCGAAACGCTCACAGTGCATGATGGTTTGGCTGCTCGTGACGATTTGGAAAGCATTTTCTCGCACGACCTCGCTTTTGACATGGCGCAGGATCTTATCATCAACGCCCGCGGCTACAAGGAGATGCGATTCGTCACTGAAAACTGCATTGTAGCTAATGAGCATGGAGATGCGATCATGGATCCTTCGAAGCGGCAACTCCTCGGGTGCCCATGGGACTATTCAAAGCCCGGTGCGCGCCTTGAGCTTTTGGACCTGAAACCGAAGTATGACACTGTGAGTGCTGTCCCAGCTGAGCAGCCCTCACGCGCTCCTGCGCTCGACTACACCTCTGCCGAGATTGTGCATGAGGCCCTTGCCTACAGTCCATTTCCACTCCAGGCCTTCGAGTATGCATCTACTGCTCCCAGAGTCTTTGGAGAGGACTGGCACCTTATCGACCTCATGCTCCCATGGAAATACCACAACACCTACAAAGCGTTTGATCTCAAGACTAGTGAACCATCGCGCGCTAACGACCCGGCTCAAAACACCTTCGTAATCTCTACCGCAGTTGAGGCCCTTGGCACCAAGTCAGAGGTCAAGCCTCACGTCTTGATCATTGCTCGTCGCCCCGATGAAGATGATGATAGTCTGGCCGTCCAGATTGACATCCAGAATAATGACGTTCTCAAGCTTGTGAAGGAGCAGGGATGGGAGAACATGAGACGCAAAAAACTCATCGTGAGTGGAAGCCGTTTTCCCCCTGACGTTCTTCGTCGCCTTCTCAATAACTAATTTTCTTTTTCACCTCTCTTCTAGTTACAAATTAAAATTCTGTCCTTTAACTTTCCACCTGTCAGGCTTTGTTGAACATGTGCACTCAGTGAGTACCACGATCTACAGTTGCGATGTTGACACAAAGATGAGGTCCACGGACAGCTGCGTCTACCACTCTCTAAACTCACCACCCGGTCCCAGAAATACTGGACTTCTCCAAGCCTGAACTTTGACCACAGCTCTAATCTGCTCCTCGTCAATTTCAATCCCTAGTCCCGGCCCATCCATTAATTTAACGTAGCCTTCGTTCACGGCCCACACCTCAGGATTCTTCAAGTAGCTAGTCAGATCTGCGGATCCAGCATTATAATGGATGCCTAGACTCATCTCCTGAATAGCAAAGTTCGCGCTCACAGCGTCGACTTGCATGCACGCTGCAAGCGCAATAGGTCCTAGCGGACAATGCGGTGCGAGTGCGACATCGTAAGCTTCAGCCATGACGGCCATGCGCCGCAATTCGCTGATGCCCCCAACGTGACAAACGTCCGGCTGTAAAATACTCACTGCGCCAGACTCAAGGAATGGTTTGGCATCCCAGCGACTGTGTAGTCTCTCGCCTAGCGCAATAGGCATCGTTGTCGTCTGCGCCAGCGCCTTGATACCCTCTACGTGCTCTGAAAGCAGCGGTTCCTCGATGAAAAGCGGGGCATGTGGCGCAAGTCGTGCAGCGAGCTGTGAAGCCATGGCTTTGTGTACGCGCCCGTGGAAATCGACACCGGCGTCTATGCCCAGACTCTTGACTTTTGCCAACCGGTCGACGGATGAGTCGAGCGCAGATGGCGATGCGAGCCAGGCTAGGTCCTCCGTTGCGTTCATCTTGACTGCGCTGAAGCCTTGCGCTATTCTGCCGCGTCTGCGAGACGTGTTAGCTGGTGCTTGAGGCTTTAGTGTACACAAGAGCACAGGAGAAGCGCCGGGGACCATACGCCTGAGCTTCAACGTCGTCTGGGCGGTCGCCGCCTATCCATGCATAGACTTTGAGTTTCGATCGCAACTTTCCACCTAGGAGCTGGTAGATGGGCACATTGAGCCTGCGAGCTACTTTGTGTATTAGCTCACTGTTTTCGGTGTGTTTCTTGGGCGTACAAGTGCCCAAGACAGACGGCATACCTTTAAGATCCCACAAGGCAATATCAACTCCACTCAACGCACTCATAATCACAGGTCCTCCACGATAAAATCCCATTCGATATCCATTTTGCCAGACATGCTCGATATCACTAATGCCTATATTAGCTTAGAGCGTCCAATTTTCGCGCACATGAACTCGCCCCGTCTTTCCCCCCGGACCAGGGATGAAACACAGCCAGAGACCACACAGAGCAACAGCAACAGCAGCGACAGAAGAAGAAGGAGAAGGACACAGAAAAAGAGAGGGAGGAGAAGAGATGAGAAACATACTCTGCATCCAGTCCAACAAAACGCTCACAAAAGGCATCCAAACATCCCTCCACAGCCTCTGTATGTCCTTCAAGCGAAGCCTCTCCCCACCCCACCCGTTCGTCAGCGTCGGTGATCTTGACAAAGAGCCAGCGCGGTGGAAGGCGAAAGTACTCTATCGTTGATATTGGCGCCATTTTGAGGACCTACTTTCCTCCTTTCCTTTTTCCTTCTCTTGTCCTTTTGAACTTCACTTCCCTCTTGGGTGCCTTGTCTCTGTGAAGGTGGTTTCGCCTCTTTTTCGACGCTGTGTGATGATCTGTTGGATTGGTATAGTATGATTTCCGCGAGGATTTAGCGTGGTTTTTCTTTGCAAGGCTTGATTTCGGTCTTTGGCTTTGGCTTTGGTGTTGATATTGGCCCTGTAGTCCGTTCTTGCAGGCTATACCTTATGCTGGCCCGTCTTCTTCAATCGTCGCGCAGTGTGAGGTGCTTCCTATTCACTCTACACCTTGCATCTCACTCCAAGCCGTGCAGTTGAATATCGAAACGTCAAAGATCCAATCTGCAGATTTCTAGCTGAGATGGAAGCTTGCTGCTCGGGCTAATGCTGCACGAGCAGACGGGAAGGCGAGGCACTGGCGTGGGGTGAGGGGAAATCAAACGTACGGTTGTGCAGCTTTGCTCTGCTCTCACACACGCGCGCGCGCGAACAAGCCGTGGCGAAGGAAGAGGCAATCCTGATCCTAGTCGACGTCCTTGTTTGCGACTAGCAAGAGATGCTCGAGGTTCATGAGCCGTCAGGTATCTTACGACACGGCGCCAGCGACGACCTTGCCAAAATTCTCCACTACCACCAACGAAACAGCAGTAGAAAACCCATGGGGACCTTGATTTGCGCACAAGTATCATGTCAATGTCATCACAATTCAATGCGTATAGTACAGGATTCCCGCTCCCCAATCACACAAGTCCAGAGCACCGCCATGTCAGAGTTCCCCAACATACACTCATCATTGAAGCCTTCCCAATGTCGTCGCCCCCCGGAAGTGTCCTTCTTTTGACGTCCAATGCCTTGATATTTTTCTGTAATCGAATTGAATCGACCCTCCACAAAGCCCGCACCCCTTGCCATACAAAACATGAGGGCGTATCAAAAAGTAAGAAAAGCGAAAAAGTCATAAGCTTCGTCGGTCGTAGCATGCCCGCTCCAGTATCTTCCTCTTGCAGACAACCTCTCAAGCAATTGTAGACTGCGCCGCCTCATGTAAATGCACCCAGCAGATACCGCCCTAAAGCATACCCAGATCAAAAGGCAGATGCCGTTCGTTGTATCCCGAAGACAGAGCGCCGGCCCATAAGATAGAATCTCGCCATGTCGAGGCAAGCAGTACGCCAAAAATGCTAAAGGACACATCTAGTGAGCATTGATGCTCATCTCGGCCCGCTTACTCATGTGTGCAGCTTGCACTGTGAGTCCTTGAGACATAATCGATTGGACTGCTAGACAACCAATGTCAGTTTTCGTAGTCGCATATCAGGGAAAGGGCACGCTTACCAGGCCAGACCGCTCCTCTATCCAGCATGAAGGCTGTCAAGAGGAGAATCTTGCTTCCATAACCCTCGCCGCCGCTGGTCGCCGTCATCTGTGACATGGCCTGAGCTGCCGATGGAGACACCGCGGCGCCATCTAGGTGCATCTTTGACTCTGCCTTCTGAACAATTTCATGTATCTTTTCGAGTAGGCGTACATCTTCGTCCTCAAGCATAACGATGGCAGGCACCTGGGTGAAGTCGATGTTGTCGCGACCGAGGATACCAAGGAAGCGGCCAACACGCTCCTGTACCGTCGCAACCCATTCAGCGAGCACTTGAGCACAGTCAAAGGCACAGATGGCAGACTGCACGGGGAGTTCGCGTGATGTGAAGTCGGCATAGGTCACGCCGAGCTTCTCCGACATTGAGAGTGAGTCCGCAGCGTATAGGGCCGCCTTGCGAAGATGCCTCTCGCGTTTTGATGATTGGGGACGGCTACTGCTGTTGCCACCAACTAGCGCACTAAAGTCGTCGGTGGGAGTGCGTGGTATCTTGATATCCATTCCAGGCTCAGGGGAATTCCGGGAAGCATTGACAGAGTTATCGCCGGTGTTGCCCTCCGAGTAGTCAGCGTGCTGGACAATCTCGGCTCCACGAGCAAGTTCTTCAGCCATGGCGTCAAAATCGCGATTCCATAACGCCTCCTTCGAAGATCCCAGGTTAACGAAAAGCCTGACATATGCAAGATCAAGGAGCGGAATGCTATCCGCTGAAAGGGGTCCCATGCCAAAGGGGTTGGGGCGCTCCAAGCTGTGCATGGGATTTGCGGCCCATGCAGATTGCCACGCTCGCAATGCTGGCTCAATGTGGGCGTGCATGGCCTCGGTCTCTTGGGTGGTCCATCGTCTGCCCGAGTGCCGTTGCCGAGTCTCCCAGATGTAGTTGTGCAGCGCGTTGATGAGTACAAGGCATCCAAAAGTGCTTGGCTTCAGCTCCGGCTGTTGGCTCAAATTATTATTGTATCCGTACTGGTCAGGAGGATGTTGTGAAGCAGCAAGCAACGTAGTCAGGGCATGGGCAAAGGGGATTGAGTTCTGCTCTGCAGTGGTCACACCGCCCTTTTGAGCCCAAGCTTGTGCTGTTTCGGCGTTCCAAAGATCTTCATCGCAAGGCAGATCTAGTTGAATTTCTGAGTTCATCAGAGCCGGAGCGTGGTTGTAGGCTGATACCAGCAGACTGGACATGTGGAAAATCGCAAATAGTGTTCGCTTGCGCTCCTCGGTGCCGATCCATCGCCTCCACTGATGGTCGTCTCCAGCACCCCAAGAATGGTCGTCGGTCATGTGTACGTCCATCATGTAGCCGCTCGCATTGACGTCGTTCAAGGGTTTGACCAGCTCGGCAGCCCTTGCCAGACTAACGAGTGCGATGCAGTGGGTGCTAGCGATATCATTTGCAACCTTGTCGCCACATTGATGTCCATAGATGACGTTCAGGAGCATAGCCTGCACCAGCCAGAGGGGCGTGTTGTCAGCGACCAGTTCTCCAGCAGCGCGCGGGCTGTTGGAAGAGTTGGAAGCATCCGCTTTTCGCCTCTCCTCAAGATATAGCTGGATCATCTTCTTGGAGGCATCAAACAGTTCCTTGGATGCAGGACGGTCATTCTCGTAGAGAGCGCCAATGGCAGACATGGCAAGTATCAAGCAGCCGCCACCTCCCACTGTATTTCCACTGCTGTAGCCTTGGCCGCCGTTGGTCGTTCGAAGGTGTGACGTGTACGCCGGGCTGTCGAAGGACAAGGTCGGAATGTGGAGAAACGGAAAGTGAGGGTGGAAGTAACGTATATACGCATTGACATATCTCTGCAAGTCGAACGTGCTAGGGAGCGAAGGGGAACCACAAGCTCTGTCGCGAGGGCCAAGGGGGGAGCTTATGGTAGGCTGCGCAAATCGATGGCCGTACGCAGAGGGCTGGGAGAGGCTCATGATCAGCGCTTGCCGGGTCACATCCGTAATGGAGTCCGTGGAAAGTGTGGTAATCGAGCTGTGGCGACCGCTGCTGTTCAAGGATGCAGATGAGATAGAGGTGATATCGGAGCCAAACTGCATTGCTTGATGCATTTGTTGCGAGCCATTGTGCAGGTGCGAGTTAGGGCTACCGCCCCCTGGGTGCTGGTGCTGAGAATACAGGCCGTCCATTTGATCAACATGATTTTGCAAATTCGCAGGATTGAGGACATGGCCAAAGTCTCCAAAGGTGGGTCCAGTCTGCTGCTCAAAACCAAAAACACTACCATTGGTCTGATGATCCTGGTGAGACGCCATGTGATTCTGCTGCTGCCAGACATGTTGCATATGCTCATTACCTTGAGGGTTGAACTGTTGGTTCTGAGGCATAGGGCTCCCATTGCTCATGGCCGAAGGCGACGAGCCGTCCAACGCACTGTCGTTAGTGGGCGCAAAGGTCATCTGGTGGTTGAAGCCGCGCATCCAATCGTAGTTGTCCTCGTCCTCCATAATGGGTGTGGAAAGGGGAAACGCGTTTGGAAAGGGCGACTGGTGTCCGTTGTTATCGCCCACATGCAGTTGCGCCGGATTTATGGTAGAGCCACTGGCATTGCTGAACACCTGGTCAAATCCGGCAAAGTGTTCGCCGGCGGGCGCGGTCCTCAGGTTCGCATGGGGATCCATATTGGCCAAGTTCGACGTCGCGATCCTAGGTAACATGTGGTTGTTTCCGTGCATTTGGCCTTGATGATTATTCTGAGGGGGGCTCATATCCATACCTGGCTGGAAGGAAAATCCCGGGTTGAATCCGCGGTTCATTTGCATGTTCGCAGCATGTTGGGAGGCGGCCGCGGTGAACATGCCCAGCGCACCGCCGTCAATATGACTGATGGTATTGGCGCGAGGGCGCATGCCAGGATGAGGACCGGTCGCACCAACCATGGAGCCTTTCCGGATTTTGTTGGCGCCATTGGGACCAAGCGCGGCAGCGCTCTCCCGTCTTCCATTCTTGGGTCGTGATGAAGGCGTTGTAGTCATGTGGAGCTTCTGCTGATGCCGCAGAAGGAGGTCGCGGCGAGCAAAGCATCGTGTGCATTCTGGGCACTCGAATGGCTTCTCCTTGGTGTGGGAGCGCTCGTGGCGCTTTAGGTGTTCTAGTCTCGCAAACGAGCGGCCGCACGTTGTGCAGACATGCGGGCGCGGCTTGTCTGTCTTTGGAGGCGGGCCATCCGGATTACCGCTGGCTGTGATGTCAGACTTTGCGTCCGTAAATGTTGCTGGAAGACGCGAGGCAGTTAGAGAATGCTTGCTCAAAACCAAAGTAGGCACGACTTACAAATGTTACTCTCCACACGGTCCAGCGCACTTCCGTCGCCGGGAGATTGCTCTGTTATAGGAGAGTCTGGAATGGCATCCTGAGGGATGGAAGGGTTGCTCTGAGAAGGCTCTAGCTTAATGGAGCCCATGGTTGCGAAGATCGGACTTTGAACAGGTTAGGAAGGTGTCAATACGTTTGGTGCGTAGCTAGCGATCCATGCAGCAGCACGAGTATCCAGATATGAGATGGAGTAATGTATGCGGGTATGTGCTGGACTAGGAAGATATACAAGCTGCAACTAGCGTATGCAGGTGGTGAGAATGGTGGGTACGAGGGCGCGAGTATCGCAAAGCAACGGTGGCACGATGCGGATTGAAACGTAAACCAGCAAGCAAAGCGATTCTCGAAATTTGCAACGGAGAAAGGAAGACTATTCAACTGGTCAGTAATTAGGACAAAAAGCTGTAGAGGCGGGCATGCAAGGTGCAAGTGTCAGGCGGAGAATTAAGAAAAGATGGGAGATAGATCAGAAAGCAGCGAGCTCGTACTGCCCGCGCGGCAGCGACAGCGCTGGATCTGATGTCGGCAGAGCATGGGATCTGTGACGCGGATAATGCCGGGGGGAGGTCTTGTGGACTGAATGACAGGGACAGGAGGGCTGGGCGAGGATTAGAGGAGCAAGGGACGTACGATGGGTGGGATGGGGAAGAATCTGGGGAAAGGTTCGACAGCCCCACACAAGTGTGCAACAACGGGCTTCCTCGCGTGCGCAGCTTTGACTCGGGCTCCTGCGCTGAGCAGAGGGGCTAAGCTGGGCGATGGGAGGAAGAGGATTGGCAGAGTTTGGTGGTGAGGGAAGAGGGCAGCGAGGGAGGGCGGCTGCTCTAGGGGTGGAGGGCAGGGATCAAGACAGAGAGAGCAGTCTTGTGGGGAAGGATGGAAAGGGAAGAGAAAGCAGGAAAGAGCAGCCAAGTGCTTGTAGCGAGCGAGAGCAAGCAGCCGTCGAACGTGCGTGTCCCATGGCGGACGCTATTTGCGTGTAGCATACGGTAGCATACTCGCTATCCGCAATGTGTCTAGCGACGAACTTTGTCCCGCCATGCTCGTGACCCTTTCTCGGTGGCGGCAAACCTGCTCCAGCATTGGCCCGCCTCCACTACCGTCATCTCGTCCCATCTCCAGTCTCATCGCCAGCAGAAATCTGGGGAAGCGTCCGCATCCCGTCCCCACTGCCCGTCGCCTCTGTCTGTCTGTCTGTCTGTCTGTTTGCTGCTGCTGCTGTGCGTCGCGTGTCGCGTGTCGCTTGTCGCTTGCGCTGTCACCAGAGACGCGCTCGCCGCCCGTCGCTTCGCTGCTCTCTCCGCCCTCGCTGCCGCCGGCCTGCGCGAGGCTGTCTCGCCCTGTACCGATGGACAATGAAAACAAAAACAAAAAAAAAATTAAGTCCTGCACTAGACACAACGCGCTGCAGGCCCGTCTCGATCCATGCCTGCACTCCTGCGCATCTCTGGCCGACAAGGGCAACGAACTACAAGGACGTGAAATGCACGTCTCTTGGATCTTCGCCCGTTGCACGCCAATCACCACGCTGCCATTTAGGCACCGCTGTAGAAACCTGCCAGGAACGCTAGCAAATGCTTTTTTACGAAGCCATCGTCTGCGCTGCGGCTGGCGGGCACCAAAATTTGCTACCACGCTGCACAGCCAACTCGCACCCTTTTCGAGCATCTCGATCATCCGCTGGCGGCGCCAGACGCTCTCTTCTTTTGGCCAGGCCTGCCGCTCCAGCCTGCACCCTGTCCTTGCTGCTGCTGCGTTTCTCAGTGCCGCCTGGCACCATATCCTCGGCATCAATTCTCCTTCATGCAATGCACCCCAGAGTGTCACCAGCACCTGGCCTCTGATTTGGCGGGAAATTGGCGCCGAGACAGGATACGGCCAAGTGCCGGTCATCTGCGCCGATCCCCCAGACTTTTCTGACGGACGCTAAGTCTGCAGTTCACGCACCCCCCAAGTCTGCAATCCGATGTCTCTGGTCCGAGCGGGCCCTGCGCGGGCTGGTCACGTTTCGCTGCATGCTGCTCCGTCTCTCAGTCCGTCGGTCATCCAAGACCCGCTCTATCCGCGACAGCACGACCAGAAGGGCTAGCCTCCCGCCGAGCACACCAATTGCATACTGCTAATTGCATCTGGCCCTGAGGCTTTGAGTCCTGCAACGCTGTACTTGCACCCTGTACCTCAAGGGCTGCCTCTGCCTGGGTCCTCGACCCGTCGCAGCAGCAGCCTCCGAGCCTTGTCGCAGCTGCTTCACTTCCCCAAGCGCGCGCCTTTTTGCACTGAAGCTCACCTGTCCAGATAGCCTGCGCATTCCGGACCATCGACGCGCATTATTCCCTTGAAGCAAATCTACAAAGTGTGAGCCGTCGGCTGCAAGCTGGAACAGCTACTGCAGGATATCAGACAGAAGCGATCTAGCTGCGACACTATCGGCGCAGGTCGTCGAGCGCCACGCGCGAAGTTTTCGCTGCCTTTCGCTTCTCGGCAAATCCATGGGCGCCGTCAGCAAACCCCCGGTTCCCGTACCAGAACCCCTTGCGCGCCCAAAGAGGCCATACGAATCACATAAACTCTCTCCCTCGCATGGTTCAGAAGCCATTGTGCGCCACTGTCGCTCTGCCGTAGCCTGCCGTACGTCGCTGCAGTCGCTCAGGTGAGGCCTGTCCCTGCAGTGTGATGGCAAGTTTGGGGATGCTTCATGGGTGCGACTCTATTTCTGCAACGGCCGTGTCGTCATCGCACAAGCCTTTCCGTCAACATCTGACGCCGCTGCTGCCACTGCGCTCTGCCTGGTCTTTCCGGGCAAGCTGTCTGACTCCAGCAAGGCGTACAAATCCGTCAATTTCTCGCTGGGCAAATTCATCACGCGCAATCGATCAGCAGCATGCGATGGGGATAGTCCGTCGAGGCTGTCCGAACTGTTTATCCCCACATGCTCCGTTCCTCACCGATGCCGCCTCAGATCTAGTGATCAGCCCGCGCTTCCGACAAGCGTTACATGTGAGGCTGCTCACAGCACATATTCGCAGTTGATCGCATATTCGGTAAATGGTGGAAAATACAGGTCAAAGACGCTGACCGTCGTGCCGGGTCAAGCCTCGGACTCGCATCTATGCCTGTGTCTCGCCATCATCCACTGCCAGGGTCTCGCAGTCTGATGACTTGACTTCGGCGCAGCTCTTGCGAGCCTGTGAGCATTGACGAGCCCTCTATGGGCACACCGCTGCTCGATGCTCACGCGCACCTTTATTCATCATCTGACATGATATCTCCGTTTTATTGACCAAGTGAAGGCAGATTGCGCTGCGAATTTGGGCGCCCTTGACACCGTTGCAAAAAGTCTCCGCCTCTAAATGGAGCTGGTCGGCAGTGTCAGATTTTCGGGGTATTCACGTACGATGAAGGTTGCTGCCACTTCCGCTAGGCCTCGAGCCCTCCCAGGACAGTATACCTCCGCCATTTATTTTGTGTCGCTGCGCCTCGGGAATACTTCTGAATGCTCTACAGAGAGTACGCTGCAGGCCGAGGATCACAGGGCCGAAAGGGCAGCGCAATTGCATTCGCGCTCATGAGCGCATAAGGCTTGGTAATGGCTTATTCTCAGATGACTCTTTCGTGCTCGTTGCACATTCCGCTGTGACCGTTGCGTCTAGTGTGAGGCTACGGTTGTGTCGGGCTTGAGCCCGTAGCAGTCTCTTGGCAGACCCATTGCATGATATGGCATTCTGCAACCGCACACGACTCAGATGGCTGACAGTATGCCATGATGCCGTGTCAAGCACAGAGCATGCCGTATAACGCTGATCAGTGTTTGTTCGAGTCCTCGGATCAACAGACGCTGACTGGTATCCCAGACGCTGCACCTTCTGCATCCGCTACTGATGCGACCAAGTTCAAACGCACTCTACCACATGTGCGAGCCTGTCAAGCAGGACCACTCGTCATGAGCCAATACACTCTGCCAGAGCTGTCATCCGATCACACGGGATCTGCATCTCCGTGCTGTCGACTGTTGGCCCTTGCAAGACCGATCGAGGCTTGGACCCCTGCGCTGCACCCGCGCGATTTGAATTACAGCCACTGATCAAGGTTGCATGGCTGGTCAACTCTGTAGCTTGGTCTTCGATGAGCGTCAGGCCCTTACGTGGAGCTCACGATTTTCGCTTCGTAACCCAGCCAAAAACCCACAATCTCAAACTCAAAACACATGCAAGAGACAATTGCGCACGCACGGTACGCGAGACTGTCCCTGTTGCGTCCTGAGCGTGACCCAGCAAGAAAAGACCCCTCCGTAAAGGCCGACACAAGGCGTAGACTCGGCAGAGCAGACCCACTCCTTACCAACTCCTACGCGCTCCACTAAATCCAAAGTCCAAGTCCCAATCCGGTGCTAAACTCGGAGTCGGAAGGCTCAGGCTCAACGCGGCGTGCGCCTCTAACAGCCAGCTCCGTCTACTTGTCGCAAGCAGACACTGATGTGCGTACTTCGTAGTCACGTTTCAATGTTGCCCGGCGGGCCAGATCCACGCCACGCGCGGATAGACGTTTTATCATTCAAATTGCGCGTCATTTCAGACTGCAGGTTCGACGCGCCGCCCGTGTGTCCAGAACTTGGATTGCACTCTCTGCTCGTCCTTTCCTGACTTCCGTAGCGTGATGAATGCGCAAGCCCATCGTGCCCACGCCCCCTAGTCAGCACTCTACTGGATTTAGTCTCCTGTGCTACCCTTTTGGCTTTTGGGCCAGGTGCCCGCGGCTGCGAGATCTGGTGGCTCGTCTCCGTTTGTTTCCACCGTCATCACACGACCATCACAACAACCAGAAACGGTCGCACGCAGGTCGACGCCATAGCGTCGTTTGCAGCGGTTCTCGAAGATCGAGCGTGTTCAAGAGAGAACTGGGGAAGAGGTTTCACAAAGTCTATTTGTTGAATGGACGCCGTCACCCGATGCTGCTGCCAACGCGTGGCTGTGGGTTGAATGCACCTGCTACCGAATCTACGCCTTTGACGCGCACTATGCTGCGTGCCTTGGGCTAGGTCGCTACCTAGTACACGCGTAAACTTCCTGTTCTGGGCCTTCCTGTCTAGGCCCGTCCTATCCTGTCCTTTCGTGTCCGCGATGAGGAAACGCGCATGGCAAAATGTTGAAATGCATCCTGACTCCGACGCTCCAAGTACCGTGATCCTGACGCCAATGGGTTGAATCCACCAGCGATGCAATGCAGACGAACCGTAAACAAATTCCTCCTCCTGCCTCCTCTATATGCCTAGCTCATCTCCCCATCTACTTCTCCGGTCTCTTCTCCTGCCCGTAGCCCCCAATCCCCTCCAGATTCTGGTAAGTCTTCCCCTGTCCAGGCTGTCTCCGCGGCCCACGCTCCTTGAGGTCCTCCGTCAACCACCGCAGCACCAAATCGCCCAACTGACTATTCCCACTCTTTCCCGCCCCACCAGCCTCAACCTCAAACTGCCCCATGGTACCCGACTTCTTCACCTTGCCCAGACTCATGTGCACCAGGTGTGTCGGCCACTCCGCAAGGTTATCCAGGATATGCGTAGCATAGACAATCGTGCAAGCCCTCTCCTGCGTCTCCCGCTTCAAAAACCCCAGAAACTGGCTGCGCGAAAGTAAATCCAAGTCAACCGTAATCTCATCCAGGAGCAGCACACTCCACGGCCGCAGCAGCCCCATGGCCAACTGAACGCGCCGCCGCTCCCCGTCGCTGACAGCGTGCATACGCCAGCTCAAGTCGATATCGAGTATGTCGACGAGTTGATCTCTGCGCGCGGGATACGCGTCGCCGCCTACGCTCTTGAGCAGACTGGGCACATCAATGTCCGTGCGGACAATGGGGTTGAGCACCCACTCTACGCCGAGATACGTGACGCCGCTGAGATTATCGGCAAAGGGGTCGAAGCCTGCGACGGAGATTGTCGAGCGCGGGGCCATGCGCTTGCCGGAGAGGAGGCGGAGGAGGGTTGTCTTGCCTGCGCCGTTTGCGCCGATGAGGAGGGTGCGGGAGCCGACGGGGAGGTCGAGGGTGATGTCGTGCAGGCCGGAGGAGGAGTCGGGGAAGGAGTAGGAGAGGGAGGTGGTGGAGATTGTTGGGTTTTTCTGGAGGTGAGCGTCGGACATGGTCGCGGTCGGGTGCGCTGTCGATGGTTCCTGGTCGAAATGGAAGAGGAGGTGGGGAGGAGGAAGTGGAATCGAAAGGACCTGAGGGTGGGAGGAGCGTTCAAGTAGGAGCAGGTAGATAGAGAGGTAGCCTGGGTCGGTGCTCGAGGTAGTAGATGTGAGCAAGATGTCGTCTTCAATGAGTAATAGATTGGCTGAGTGCAGGTGGTTGGTGTGACCCCAGCCGCGATTCACCTAAGCAATCGTACACTCGCACATCTTGAGCTCCGTCCCAGACATGGCCCAACAATGACCTCACCAGTGCTGTATTCGCATGAGGCTCTCGCAACAGACCAGTAGGTGGTCTTACCTGCAGTTCACACCAGGGCTGTCGTGGCTGTCCCTCCTCGCCGACCAGGTACGCGGGGGAACAGTGGGGCGGCACTCGCAAAGATCCTCCGCGTCACCCTGCAACCACAAGAAAATCTTCTCCTCTCCAGACTTGAAAGAGCGCCGTCGCGCGCTCGCATTCACTCCACACGACCAGACACCTGCGAGCCTTATATACCTACCTGGCTCCATCGCTACGTCGCATCCCCCCTCCTCCGCCCACTCAATCGCCTCCACCCTCTTTGTGCCAACCCCACCCGCCCAGACGTGCCCGTCCCCGCACAAATGACGACCAACCCCTCGCCCGCGCACCCAGATGGCACCTCGACCCCGCCCGTAAACCTGCATATAGAATTTACCGGTGGCCTCGAGTCACTCTTCCACAATAAGCGAAAGCACGCCATTTCTCTTCCTTCGAGCGCTGCTGGACCGCCTGCGTCAACGGACCTTGCGCATGTCATTGCGTATCTGGCTACGCAGACTTCGACAGGGACGAACTTGAGTCTGTTCATTGATCCGGAGTGTCTTGAGGGTAGCGGTAGCGATTGGACTGTCAAGAAGGGCGCGGAAGTGACGGTTCGACCGGGCATTCTAGTACTGGTCAACGATGCGGACTGGGAACTCGAAGGAGGCATAGAGGCCATGGTTGAAGATGGAGATGAAGTCGTCTTCGTGAGCACGTTGCACGGCGGGTGAAGAGATCAAGAGACAAGACTGTCAGAGTTGTTCATGATGCAATTGTTGAATTGGCCCTGAGCGTTCGAGGATTTCGACCAGCTGGACGACATCCCTCTTCCACAGTGCCTAGCGAACAGGAATGCGTCCGAAAAGGCTCAACCCGTAATCAGTCTCAGTATCGACCATTCAGATCAATCGTCGGCAATTCCGCCATATGAATCTTCGCACTTCCATATGGCACCAGCTGTACCTGAGATACTGCTCCCAAGCATTTTCTTGCGCCTCCTGTCGGCGGACCCCCTGGAGTTGCTCCGTTGTACAACGGCCAATCTATTTGACAGGCCTTGGCTGTGATGTATCCAGGCGGCGCCCCACTGGCAAATATTGGGCTGGCTAGATTGTCTGCCGTCACTTCCTGCGTCGGCATCACCCACTGCAATGTCGTTTTGTCGATTGCGTAATTCCATGCGGTGGTATTTTCGAACTCGTAGTCGAGAGATTGCGACGGCATACCAGACACGAGGCCTTGACCGTTGTACGTCTTCGGTGGACCAGAAAAGCTGGCACTGCCGAGATTGAGCGCATAAAGAAGAGGTCCACGATAGATGGCTATCGAGTCGTTTGCGCGTTGAGCAGTACGGATTTGGGGCTTGAGCGTATAAGTGAAGGTCGCACTTCCGCTTGACAACGCTATCTTGCGCAAACCACTCGAAGCATCATAGGTGCTGTCTGCACCGGACACAGCGGCAGTACTCGTGTCACCTGCCCATTCTGGCTGGCGAATGTAGAAGTCAAAAGGCCCCGGAGCTGTTATCGTATATGACAAAGTGTCAGAGAAGGGATAAGCGGTCTTGCACTCCACCTTCACGGTACCTACTGCCAGCTTGGCGATTGCAGTCGTGGGCGAGAGGAGAGCGTGCACCAGTCCGTTTTCTCCCACCTGCAGGAAGGTATTCATGGTAAATTTTGGCAGGCCTTGGGGATGATTGACCGTACAGCAGGGATAATTGGGTTCCAAGCCAAAGGTGTTGCCCAGACTATTCACGTTATAGAAGGGGCTTTTCCCGCCGCCTCTGCTGAAATCCCTGGCGTATGGCTGGTTCGTCTGCGCCATGTACTGGTGAGACCACCAGTCCTCCGTCATTGAGACTGGAAGGGCGTTGAAGGTGGCACGCTCAGCAAGGTCAGCGTAAAAGGAATCGCCCAGAGCATTGTAAAGATAGGACAGCGAGTATATGGCTTCAACGGCGCTGCAGAGCTCCGCACCAGCAAAGGGCTCAAGGCCATCACTGCGTTCGTCCGCGATAATGTTACCGGAAGACTGTCCGTGGTATTCGTACGTCCACTCCACGCCGGTCTTTTGTGTAGCGATCAAGGATTCATTGTGTGTCAGGCGCCGGACGACAGCTGCCGCTTTCAGGCCTATGAGCAACGTCAGTAAGAAGATCTTCTTCCAGACATAGTTCTGCCGGCTGCCATATTCTTGCATCTTCAGGAGTATGGTAGACTGGCTCACCTTGGGCAACGTTGACTCCGTGCAGGTAGTGGTAGTTGAGATCTGTGACGTTCTGAGGCTCATCGTAGAGACTCTTCTTCACGTAGACGCCATCGACCCACCAGTCCTCCCAATTAAGACCACCCTGATGCAAAAAGAACATGTTCTGGACGATCTCGTCAGATGCATTACGAGGATGCTTCTCCAAAAGCCACATGAGACTGATCAACATATCTTGACTGCGAACCCGGCCCCATTGGAAGTTGCCGCTATCGAGCGCCTCACCGTCGTGATAGATGTAACCAGAGTAGTTGCTCTTTAGCATCGAATTCATCAAGCCGTTGAATTTGTGAAGCGCATCGACGACGGGAGTCTCCCATGTCGCGTTTGCATCGACCAGGTTGGTCAGTCCCAGAAAGAGCGGATACCGGCCCCAGAAAGTACGCTTTGTCGTCTCCGGACCGATCCAGCCATCTGCTTGCTGATGCGATAAGACATAGTCAGCTGCACTGTGTACTTGGGCCTTCAAGGTTGGATCGTTCAAGGTATACGCCAGTGGGACGAGACCGTTGAACCAGTAGGGAAAGCCTTCATTCAAGTCGCTATACTCTGTACTGTGCCCAAGCCAGGAAGAGGATGCAACAAAGCGGTAGTCTTGATACTGAGAGCCTGCCAAGCCTGCCGCCGATAGCTCGAGCTCGGATGCAAGCCAGGACGAGGGCGTGATGGAGCCCAAAGGAAGCGGATTGTAGGTAAGGGGAACAACTGGTTGCTTGTTAGCTGAGGCGAAGGTGTTCTTGGCGTTGTTGGCCAGTCGTGGAATGTCATAGCCGTTCAGGGATCACGGCGTTCCTCGATTGTATATTCACAACATGAGGGTGGGAACTCACGTGAGCCACCTGGAAGTGAAGTTGGCGCATCTTGGGGGAGGCCCAAAGTGCTGGTATAGCTGTTCGACATGAGCAATGTACTCAGGACGCCGCCCGTCAACGGTGAAGCTGGAGTAATCATGTTGTTCGCGGGAATGCGTTCCTGTATCGGCTTTTGACTATCGAAGAAGGGCGAATCCTGGTAAATTGTGCGCAGGGCCGTGGAGTCGCCCCGAGCACCGTTGTTGACGAGATCCGTTGGGTGAGCCTCAGCGAGATCAAATTGAGATGCCAGGGCTAGGGTGATCCATGTCGAGGCCAACCTTCTCTTATTACTGCTGCTGCAGCAAGCTCCGACCGGCTTGTTGTTGCCCCTGGAGCGGCGCTTCTGCGTCATGTCTTCGCATGGCTGCAACGCTTGCGCCGCAGGCTGTAGTCTGCGAGTGCTACCCTTGTCAAATCCAGTGGACTCCATTCCTGTCACGGCACCACCGGAATTCCAGTTTCGTCAGTTGCAAGTTGCGGGGGTCGTTGCATTCATGGGTCAGGTGGGCTCCAGATGTGTCGATCGCAGATGCAGCAGGACCTTGCGGAGAGATGATTGGTTAGGCAATGTCAAATAGCCTAGATGTAGTTTGTACGAGAACGCGCGACTAGAGGTCAACGAGTGTAGCGATGGGTCATGGGACGGCTAAGCAAATACCGCGTGCATGGCGATGTCGAGGGTACAGAGCAGAAGTAGTCGGTTGTCTTGCAGCACAGAAGGTCACGACACATCACGCGAATGGCTGGGGGCCGCCATGGCCCCAATGCGCCCAGAAGTATGACATGGCTGGCTGGCGGTCAGGCTCAGGCGGCCATTGCCGTGGGGGTCGATGCCTTTGTACTCGAACGTTTTGACAAACTCGCATCGTTTGTTCAAGCATTGCGAACGCAAACGCATGCTTACTCAGTCATGCTGTCGACACTGACTAGTTCCGTACTTGTCTGGCTTTGACCGTGTGCGTAGGGTGTAGTGGCATGCAACCATCAGTCAGACATCGGAAGGGAGGGGCTCTCGAGCTGAGATGGGCCGTCGCACTGGCAGATGCAGGTGAAGGAGGAGCCATCGGTCGAGGAGAGGCCATCGCAGCCTTAACACCGTCCATGCCAGGCTCGCCTGACAGCGGCAGCATCGGCAGCAACGGATGCGGCTCCTGTCACAGGCGGGCGTGTGACGGGATCCTTTCCATTGCTCTGCGACCCATCGACACTGTCCGGCAATTTCAATCGTGAGAGCTGAGACAAGACGTCAATTTGTGGGTCAGGACTGCCTTTTGCGATACTGGGTGAGAATATACTAAAATCAGTAGCTGGGCTGTGGGGAAAAACAAGCAACGATGAAAGGGAAAAGAAGCTTTCGGTAGATGTTGCATTTGCTGAGCCCCCGCGTCAAGCTCGAGGCACCTTCTTCACTTCCCATCGTCGAGCGACCAGTAAGCAGGCAGGTAGGCATGTAATTCACCCGGTCACGAAGGCGCAAGACACGCACTACGACTGATGCCTCGTTGGAACAGCCGTAGAGTCCTGGCATGCCTGGGCCGCGGCTAGTTGTAACCTGCTGCAAAGGATTGGCTGCCGGACGGGGCTGTTGGTTCGGCGGCACTGGTTCGCGCAACAGGGGCACGAGGGGCCTCAACTCTACCTGACTGGCGCCCATTACGTCTTTCATCGGAGCCAGGAGTCCACCCTGACCACCTGCAAATATCCTTTATTCTTCAACTCATCGCCTTCCCTGGAACCTGCCCATTCGGATGCTCTTCTCAGCCCGGCCTTCGGGAAACAGGAACGCCTCGCACTCCCTTCCAAGGTTCATCTGATCTTTATGTGTCGTCAGCATCACCGGTCATCATCCTTACAGCACGCGCACGAGGACACCCCTTTCATAATAGGACAC
The DNA here is from genome assembly GCA_023512835.1 of Taxillus chinensis. Classification (NCBI taxonomy): domain Eukaryota; kingdom Viridiplantae; phylum Streptophyta; class Magnoliopsida; order Santalales; family Loranthaceae; genus Taxillus; species Taxillus chinensis. Next base: position 119,431 of record JAKCVP010000383.1, on the reverse strand, counting down.
GGGAATTTGTATCATTCCTTTCAGACTCTAATATCTGCGCAGATCCATCAGTGACCGCTGGTCTCTCAACATATTTGCAACATGGCCTTTAGATCAACAAAGGCGGCGACTGTCTTGACCAGGATCCCCGACTCTATACCCACAGAAGCCGTACTTGCCAAACTGCACGACCACAAGGCAATTATAGAAGCGTCGCCGTATGCGCTTGGCTCAGAGAAGGTCGAGTGTCCTGCCGAAATGGACAAAACGAAGAAGGAAGCAGACAGCACTCAGAAGGAGCTACCGTCGCCGGGCGCCGAGTGGATTGCCTATCTGATTAGGGAGAAGGTTCCTTACTATGGAACAATTCAATTCCACGCCTGCTTGAAAGACTACCCCCTCGGTCACGATCAGGTCGTCCACGCTCCCCAGGGTCTGATCATGAAGAGCACCTCGAGAGTTGTCACCAAGCCGGATGGTTCACGCTACATCGAAGACAGCACCCTGTTCTCCGTGAACAAGCTCCTGATGCCTTTCGTGATCAAGAGCTGGGAGAAGGCCCACCATGATCTGCACGCAACCATCTTCAGTGCAATCGAGAGAGGTGATGTGGACGCCGATCAAATTGAGAAGACTTCCAAACCAACACTCGAGCAGAGACCCAGCTGGATACAACGACGCCTGAGCAGCTTCAAGACCGGAACACAGCAGGCCACAGCGTAGATCATCAACAGATTGACGCGGACATAGCGAAGGCTGCCGAAGCTATCCGAGCAACGGCTTGATCATGAGCCGTGTCAGAGCGCCTTCTCAGCAGAGCGCCTCCGTAGTCGAAGCGTCATGTACAGTCAGAATACCAGGAGAGTGGGTCCAGGTACGGCTCTCGTCTCGTCCGTCAACATCCTGCTACAAAGAATTGAGGCTCCTTTGATACACAGGATGAATCGCCACACATATGCATCATAGTTTAATTCTCCAGGAGCCGCAATACCTGTGCACATCTGGGCATCGACGTCCGCTGATGCGTCGTGTACGTGTACATGTACGCAATACTGAGCGAGTGATATTCAGCGCATTAGTAACACAACATGGCACGGTGCCCAGATCACATGCTTTCGTGTAGTCGCGATGATACTTGGGTTGAGACGAAAGCGTTTGGACTGCTTTCACTCTGTCTTCATATAAAGTTCCCCCTACACCTGTCTCTCCAGCCAAACCATGCCTTTCACCCATGTTCTGGTAACTTAAAGTAACCTTTGCGGACCGATGTCATGGCCGACAACGGCGATGAAAGCCTTGGATCCGAAACAAAAGTTGATGGTCATGGGAATCCGAGTCCCCAGTCGAGCCCGAGTAATGAGAGGGTTTCAAGACCCGGGTCTTTTCTCCAGAGACTGAGATGCAGGCTGAGCCAGGCTGGTGAAGAGGCCAGAAGGTTCACGCGTGTTTTTGGGCGTCCGAGGTCCACGACGAACCTCAGTGTCCCGGCCACTAACCAGACAGCCAGCAACTCAGCGCCATGCGTCTCTGAGGGTGTGCAGAACGTGTCCCGCGACCTTGAGATTTCTATACCGATTCCCAGTCCTGAGACCCTCCAGCTCACATGTCACAGATCAGAGTAAGCTGAACAGATTTCTATATATCAACAGCAGCTCATACTCAATCTCTACAGGCAAGGACAAGAGCTGACAGGCTGTCGCAATGGAGGGCCATCGCTGCCAGATTCTCAGTCGACGCCTCAGCCAGATTCCCAACCGCAGTCGCAGCCACGTCCTCCAAAACGACCCCGATCACTAGACTCTCAGACGCCGCCCCAGTCAGACCCCCAACCGCGACCACAGCCACGCCCTCGAAAGCGACCCCGATCACCGCCAGTGCCAATGATTGGCCTCTATTCAGAGCATTATCTACTACCTCGACCGATGCCGCCACCTTTCCGTCCTGGACGAGAGTACGCCGGTCAGATGACATTGACCGATGATTGGAGGGAAAACCGCATCATGGGTCCTGGAAGCCACCGACAAGCCATATGCGAGGTGGAGTGTGTGAACCCTTACGATGTGCATTTCAGGCAACCTCCAGGGATTCCTCCTCGAGCAGTCCCACGAAGCCTTGCTGCGCCTGCCCTCATTGCAAGAGCTGATAGAGCATACAGGCGTCGAGCTCCTTCCCGATCGGGTCACCTATCAGCAGCAGCAAGGAGCTCGTCAGGTCTTTATAGCTCTCATCGGGGCGGAAAGATTTGAATGAAGAGGCGATGAGTTGAAGGGAAGATTGCAAGTCACATCAATAGCTTTGGGCAGAGCCGGATGACACAAGGGTTCTCGTCTTGGAGGAGCAATCGGGCATGGAAATCTCCTGCAACTTTGATTATTTTACTTCCCATCGGTACCTCTCAGAGAGGAAGCAAGTACTACTACCTGTCAAGCTATGTAGCATGAATTGCTAAGCGTGGCCACGAGGTGAAGTTGAGACCCTACGTGCTAAGTTACCTGTGCCATGCGAGCCGCATGCCGTACGATATTGTATTGGCCAGAGATATCTCCACCCTAAGTCCGCCGACATCATAAGCCGCGATAAGAGACACTGAGCACGACTGCGTCCTCACCCTCGTAGGAACCTTATTAATTCGCCCGACAAGCGCGCATGATTCTTTTCTACTGCTTCACACATACCCAACCTGTTTGCTACACCATTCCGCATGCGCTACATTACCCTCCCAACGCGCGACCCATCACTGCCTAACACGCGAAGCCGCAACACGTCTTGATCGTGACCAGCACGAAAACAAAATCGATGCTTTGGACACAAGTCAGTCTACTGTAGTCTGCATATAAAGTCCACCTTACGCACCCTATCTCTTCCACCTCGGCCGCCCGTTCGTCTACCATATTCACGTGCATGCGAAGTCGTTAAGCAGCCGTGCCCTCCCATCATCTACACAGCAATGTCGCAACACACTCCACAGCCTACGGGCCAGCTTACATCACGCCGTTTGAAGCCCCGAAAGGTCCTCCTCATCGGTAGATCCGGCGCCGGCAAATCCTCAATGCGAACTATTGTCTTCTCAAACTACATTGCTCGCGACGTGCGCAGATTAGGCGCGACAATCGACGTGGAACACAGCAACATCCGCTTCCTGGGAAATCTTTTCCTCAATCTCTGGGACTGCGGCGGACAAGACGCGTTCTTCGACTCGTATCTTGCCCCAGCTGCTGCTGGCGGGCAAAGAGAAAGTGTGTTCGGCAACGTGGCAGTTTTGATCTACGTGTTCGATGTGGAGAGTCGGGAGTTTATGAGCGATGTCGGGGGCTTTGAGCGTGTATGCCAAGCGCTCTGGGAAGGGAGCGGAGGCGGAGGCAAGGGTGGCACGGCAGGAAGCAAAAAGGGCAGAGAAGAGGCGGAACCTAGAGTGTTTGTGCTGGTGCACAAGATGGACCTGGTCAGTCCGGGACTCAAGGAGCGCTTGTTCGCAGAGCGGTGCGAAGCGATCCGCGCACGAGCTGGAGCATATGCGAACAACGTTGAGTTCTTTCCGACGAGTATTTGGGACCAGAGTCTGTACAAGGCATGGACACAGATCATCTACGCGCTCATCCCCAATGCAATAGCTATTGAGGAGCTACTGCGGAGTACAGGCAACAAGATCGGCGCAAGGGAGTTGGTGCTCTACGAGCGGACAACCTGCCTGGTCGTCACACAAGCTTCAAGTCAGACTGAGCAGGGAAATCCGTTTTTCGATAGATTCGAGCGACTTTCCAGTGTGCTCAAGACACACAAACAGAGCATTGCAAAACATACAAAGAGCCAGCCAAGCTCTGCACAGTTCAAGGATTTCGAGCTGCGGACAAGTCGCTTTTGCTGGTTCGTCACGCGGCTGACGGACAACACCAACCTAGCAGTCGTGCTTCCACCAAGCGAGGAAGGTTTCAAGCGAGCTAGACAAGAAGTCGATGGGGTTCGACAAAAGTTCATCGAGCTTGACGTTGGTGGAGGCGGGAGTTTAGGGAAGGAAAGGATAGGCCAAGAAAGATTTCTAGAAAGCGCTGCAAGAGAACTCAGAGGTCCGGTACAGGAGTAGTAGTAGTACAGTTGAGTCTAGATGTGACCAAATGATACCCCCCTTGGAGTGCAACGCCGCTACAAGCATACAAGTGGCCTGCGTCGAGTCATTGTCCTCATCCATCTCGCATGCGTTCCGTGTTATAGTTATACAATGGTCTTCGCAGTCGTTCAATGTGTCGTACGAGATGGACATGTCGTTACGTATTCATATAGGGCAGTCTCCCGAGCTGCCAGCAGCATCGCTACCCCCTGGCGCCATATGGCTTGGCCCTGGCATGCCCGGTAGCGGACCTTCTTCAGCCTCGTTAACACCGAACAGCTTGATAATTTCCTAGGCAGATCGCGTTAGAACGAGGAGAAGGATGGCAGGAAGATCGATCAAGATACCTCTCGCTTGAACATGCGCGCGCAGTCGACAGCGGTGGGCTGGCCAGCTCTGATATCTGCGCCACCCTCGTAGAGCGTCTTGACCACATCATCGTAGCCTTTGAATACTGCGCCGGCCAGTGGGCTCTGTCCCCGGCCATTGACGGCGTTTACATCGGCGCCCATGGCGAGCAGCTCCTTCACGGTATCGGCATGCCCATGATATGCGGCGAGCATGAGTAAAGTGTCTCCGCTGTGGTTTGTGAGATTCGACGGGACGCCAGCTGCGAGGTATTGCCGAAGCATGGCAGTATCTCCATTGCGCGCAAAGTCGAATAGCTTCTTCGCCAAGTCAAGCGCTTCAGGGGGAAGCTGCGCCGGAGTCTGCGGTGCTGAGGAGGATTGCGCCGGAGTGGCGGGCTGGTCGGCGGGGATAGCAGACGGCTGCGGTGGGTTGGATGGCACGTCGTTGACGGGGTTGGAGTTTGCAGGTAGACCCATAGTAGTTGCAGACTTGTCTGAGTATATATAGTACAAGATTACAGCTATGAGGACTGGTAGAATGAAGCGCAAGCAGGCAAGAAGTCGTGACTTTCTTGACTTTGATGCCATTGAAATCGTCATAGGCGAAGGGTCCGGCACTTGCCGGGTGGGGTCTGGAGATGCAGGTGACATGTGATAAATTAAGCTTTCGCGGCCAGCGTTGGCATTCACACGCACGCGATAAGAGAAGGCGAACTGGAGACCGCTGCGCTACTCCAGGGGGGCTCAAGGCACTGTGCCAATATCTGGACCTGAACACCAAGGTACGCCGGGAGGACACGATCCATGCGAGAGCTTGCAGGTCATGTGATGTGATTCGCCATCTCGCATCCTAGCGGAAGCACATCCTGGCACCTGGGAAGCTCTCGCACTGTCATGTTTGCGAAATGCATCCTTCACTAGCCACCTAGTGAACTCAGCACAGCTGTATGGCTCCTCACTCACGCGATACCTCTCGTCCAGGGTAATTCTATCGTCATCTCTGGCCACTTACAGATGCGCTGGGCTGGCCGCATCGCTCCTGCCTTCTTTGCCTAAAATCTGCGAGCTACTGCCTCACAGAATCTTAACCTCGTTCTTCCTTAACCTTGACATCTCCATATCGCTAGACTGCAGCACGACAAATATTTCACTCCATCAACCATCGATTGAAGAGCAGTCGACGCTGCACATGTGACTCGCTTACTCGCTTATCCCCGTACTTGCGTGGCGCAGCTACTCTGAGGCAATCCGAAGAGGCTGGGCTGGCTCAACCGTTTCTTCTCACTACCTTTTGGAGCAACAGCAGCGTTGATCGCAAAGAGCCTCAGTCTACTCCCTTCAGCACATATCACTATCTCTGTTTGAATGTCTTCAGGGTTCAACTCTCCCTGAGACGGGTTTTGCTGGCCAGACTCCAAAATACTGGCTGCGCCAACGCTGTCATCACTGCCGCACCACTGCCGCACCAGAAGAAGGACGCCTTGTGTATGTTTTCATGGACCGAGCATGTCGTCTCAGAGCAATAGCATCATTGCGGCGCTCGCAGCGCCGGCCGCTGCAGCAACCGCTGCAGCAAATCAGGTGCAGCAACCTCACCAGCCGCAACATCCTGTACACAATCCAGGCCCTCACGGCTTCTGCGAATGGACGTGCTGCATCATCTGCATGATCATAATGGCCCCATTCTACTGCATCTACCTACTTGGCAGATCACTCTTCAGACTCTTGTGGCGGATGGTTATCAACTATCGGAACCAGACCGCCAAGCTCGTACTCACGCGGAAAATCAGGCCGCTCGATCCTCAGCGAAGGAATTCCATCTCCTTTGAGATGGCCGACGTAAAAGCAAAGCTGAACACAGTTGATCAGGCAGACTCACCGTTCATATCACTCTTACCACCCGAGATACGGCTCATGATATATGGGCATATCCTTGGGGGTCAAAACTTTCACATCATACATGGCCGCACGCGAATGATGGCTGTACCTTGCGCAGAGACGTTTGCATTGACAGAAGCCGAACGTTCGGCTGTGGCTCGATCCTACTATGAGGCCGGCACACTGTTCAAGCGTGGAGACACATACACACAAAGCCTACCACGTCGATGGAACGAGCCCATGCGCCAGCGCAAATTCCACATGCCATGTATAGAGCCATTCATTGATAGAAAGACTCTCTTAGCAAAGAATCAGGCGAACAAATTGCCCATGAAAGGGAAGCGCTTCACAGACCGTCTAGCCCTGCTCAAGACTTGCAAGCTTGTGTAAGATGAACAGCCGACCCTTAAGTGGAAGATAACTGATATTGCACTAGATACATTGAGGCAATTGACATGCTGTATGCGCGCAATAAGTTTTATTTTCACCATCCCGCAGACCTCTGGCTATGGACCAAGACCATTCCCGACAGCCGCCTGTCCAGGGTCACGTCTCTAGATTTCTTACTGTGTGGCAGCGTCCCGCCGCGACCGCGGTTCCGAAGCGATGAGATGAGCGCTAAGATTTTTCCCATCCTCAGAAAAATGACGAGTCTAAGACATATACGAATCGTGCCTAGCGTCAAGTGGGAGGACAGTCCCATTGTGTACGCACTGCTGACGTTTGAGCTGGAGCAGCGCGATAATCCAGACCGCCACAACATCATCATCCATGTTGACTGGATGCCAGGCGGCACAGAGTCTATGGTGTAGACACATTGCATGAATGCAAGCCTCAAGAATTTGCGTCTTTGGTCCACACAGCAATGTTGATCTGTCCAAGCATGCGCAACATGTACAACGTTGCACCAAGCCACGATACTGTGGCGCAGTCACGAGTGAATGACTAAGAATGTAGGAGCCTACGCAGGCGTGGCAGGCAATACTCGTATGCGACACCTACAGCCAAAGTCTCGACGGCGATCCTCCATGACTCTTTGTCCTCCAACGTATTATTTCGAGGACTGCATCGACTATGACTGACATTTTGTGTAGATGGTTGGGCTGGGGGAAAGCGGGCCATACCGGTGAACAGCAGTCGTCCGCAACTTCTGCTTACGTCTCCATGGTCTCGCAAATAGCCTACCAATACGTGACCACCAGCATCCGCGATCTACTCCCCATTATTACCACTATCCTTGTATGCGTACTTGCTCTGCTCCCGCTTACAAACCTATGGCATCGTCTAGGTATACGCTTCCAAGCTCGAAGGCAACCCCGTCCTCCCGAGCTCAGATCGAAACGGCGACGCACAGGCTTTCCGCACTTTCTACGACGCCGCAGATCACTTTTAGAGCCAGGCGTAAATCTATCCCGCACGATGCCGTACATACGACGTCGCGTTCTGCATGATCAGTGTCAAAGCGACCTCTTTCAGCTGCCGGCAGAACTTCGCCTGCGCATCTTCGAACTTGCGGTTGGTGGTCAGCGGTGTCATGTTCAGAAACTATGGAAAGTGAAACCTTCCGGTTCTGGCTCCGGTTCTGGCTCGGGATATCTTACGCTTTGTGCCAAAGAGTGTCGGGGCACCATCGCTCTAGCATGTCCTCCCGTCAGTCCACAATGGCACAACAAGCGATGGGCCGGCATTTCAGATTGTGATATAGACTGGAGGCGAGAGCAAGCGGCCATCATGCGCGGAGAGACTGTGAGCAATGAACTCAGACCCCACAGGTTTTGCGGCTTGCCGGCCGTCATGCGACCTGTCGATAACCTGGGCCTGCTGCGAAGCTGTCGCGCCGCCTACGCCGAAGCCAGGAACATGCTGTATTCACAAAATGTGTTTGCATTTGACGACGTTGGCCACTTCATTTCTTGGGCGAACGGACTGGAAGCCAGCGCTCTGCGCGAGATCCGGCGTCTGGAGGTCTATACGGTGTTTAGTGGCCGGGAGCCAGGCTGGAATGACCTGGCAGCGGTGTTCGAGAGGATGCGACCATCGATCCAGCTCAGTGTTGTCGGTGACGTCCCAAGCGCACTAAAGGACCGACTGGAGCTGACGCTGGCGGCACTCAGCAATGCCGATGCATCATGTGCCGCAGCAGAAGTTATACACGTGCCGTACAAGGTACCCCTTTGCAGTTGCCGAAGGAACTGACTGAGCTGACTTTACCAAACAGGGTCACAGAGGCAGTGCTGACGCGACCGGGGTGGGTGACGACAACGCCGGCATACAAGCTTTCAACCCTGTCGATGAAGGGCCGGCTGAGCATGACGACATTTTGATCATGGGAGAGTGAGCGCGGGCGCGGACGTTAGCATCAGGGATCAATAGCGTTGCCGTTGTATCGCGATACATGTCGAGTGCAGAGTCAGAAGCCAACGATCGCCAATGCAGGAACGGAAGCGGAAGCTTTCTTTGCGCGAGCCGACTTGATTCGAGCTTTATCCCTGCGGACACTGCGCTCCGCGAATAGCAGAATGCGTGGGAGCTGGAGTGGCTGGCAGCAGCGCAGGGATGTCTTGGACGATCACGAGTCCCAGCCAATGCCTCAGCCAGGGGAGCTCCGGAACGCAGCTAGCTGCACCCAGATATCGCACTGAGCTCCTTGTCGATGTCGCGGTGAGCGCTCTGGCCTGCCGAAGCCGCGCAAGAAAACATGGCCACGGCAGGGTTTGAGTTATGCATGAGTCCGCTTCCAGACTGGTGTTCAGGGCGGCATGCGTATCAAAACCCGAGCCTTCCACACACCCAACTCATTCCAGATGTCGAGGCGGAAGCGAGAAAGAGACAGCAAGAGAGTGCTAGATTCGAGCACTGCGCTCCAGAGCATTCCTTGCTTTCCTGATGCGCTGACTGTGACACTGCAGCCTGAACCTCCACACCCCCCCCGGTGCCTGGCCTCCCCCACAATCCTCCACCAGCCATGGCAGGCGCCATTGACAACGCCGTCTACGTCTCTGGTCCTGCACTCAAGTCATCCTCGCGCAGCCTGTCCACCGATTCTGGGTACTTTTCATCGATTTCCTGTTTTGCCAACAGGGAGAAGGCAACCGCCAGCTCAGTCACTGTGCACACTCCGACCACCATCCAGACGCGCCCTCGCACTGTATCGCCCACCCTCGGCCAATCCCTCAAGCAGCGCCTCCGCTCTGCTTCCACCCAGGCCCCGACTGACAATGCACAAGACGAGAGCGAGAGCATTCTCTCGCCGCAGCAATCGCTCGTTCGGCTGACCCTGTCCAAGCCCGTCAACCTACACACGTGCATTGCTTTCCATCGCACGATGCGGCATATTACCCTCGAGCCAGGCTGGCGCTATACGCGCTGGGCCACTGATCAGGATGATCCCCTAGATCTAATCATCATGATAGGCTGGCGCGCATTTGCTCCGCCTGCATGGCTGCGTGCGCACGCTCCGCCCCAGGATATATTCAGGACCATGCAGCCCGTGCTCGCCGGGCCAGGAGAAATGCTAAATATGCACTTGTTAGACGTGGAGATTGAGGGCAGACTGCCTATGCGTGAAATGGTCGAGTTGACGATTGTAAGTGGGATGAGCGATGTCGTTGACGCGGAGATCAAGGCCAAGGCTCTAGAGGCGGACAATACCGCGCTGTGCAAGACGGAGCGCAGCGCAGGGCTTTTGGCGGCCAGGGCGCGGTACAGCGCTTGTTTGGTGCAGGATGGGCATGTAGAGGGTGCGCGGGTTCTCATTGTTCTTGCGTCTGCTGTGCCGGGCCAAAGGACGAGAAGACGGCGATGGTCAGTCGGTGGGGTCAAGTCTGATGTTCACGCCAGATTCATGTACGAAGGCGCGCTGGGGACGAGTCTGGAGGAGATGCAGCGCAGGGGCGCAAGCCTGGTGACGCATCGACTGCTATTGCAGACTTTTGAGAGCATGGCTAGATCAGGGACGGGGAGGAGGGTGAGTTGTCCTGTCATGTAGAGATGAAGAGAGATTACAAGTAGAGTAATGATTAGATTAACGATTATTATGCAGGTATTTACTGTAGTCCCAACCAGGTGCGTTTGTGCACAAAAAAATCCCTCTTGCTTTCCCTCTTCATTTTGCTCGTTGCCTGGAGCTGGCGGCGGGTAGTCAGGTATCGTACAATAGTCTAGAAGATTTTAGCACGTGGCCAGCTTGCTTTCAAGCACATTCAACTCCAATTCGTCTTCCTTCTCTGACGTCCAACAGACTGCACGCGACCACGCCATGCGAAACATGTGAGAGGCAATTCTAGATTGTTCGAGGGGCCTCACCAAGCTAGACTCTGCGTCACAGAGTGCAACAAGACGACGCACAACATTTGCAAGGGTGCGCTCAAACTCCTCCTGCCATTCGGTGGCGCACGCAAGCTGTACCAGCGCAAAGAGTCTGTCCAAGAGCTCATCAGTGCTCAACGACCTGAGCTCCCGAGAACCATCGTTGACATCTTCCAGCAGCGCAGTATCCGGTGAGCCATGTGCGTGCACTATCCTGTCAATCCGTGCAATCATGGGAAAGTCCGCTTCCTCAATCTCAGAGTATGGGAACGTGTGACATCTGGCGCTGATCTCTCGGGCTTCCTCTGAGTTCGATTCATTCAGGTATGTGTTGGTCATCTGCTGGTGGAAAAGTGACCGGACCTCACGGTACGCGTCCATGTCGACGCTGACCTTCCAGGGCGCCTTTTGGCCTTGGAGACGGATCGCAGGGTTGATCCTCCAGAACATGTGCGGGAAGAGATCTGCACATACACCACGTCCAGCTGGCGAAACGAACCAGCCGTTGGTAAGGGTGATGATGACACACGGAAGTAAGAATGCCATCGGCGCAAAAGACTCGTCCATCTCCGTCGGCCACACGTCGCGATGGGCGAAAATTGAATCCAAGCTCAGCAGATCACTCTCCAGAATCTTTGCAAGAGTGCGCTCAGGCGCATCTTTTGCTAAATCGTCAATGCGCGGGAGATGGAACGATGTCGGACGTCTGCCCAGCACTCTGAGGAAATAATCAATATCGAGCGGCTCAAAACAGAAATCCTCCATCGTCGCATTGAGGAGGCCCAAGTCGCGATTTGGAAGCTGCTGCGGACGTCGCTCGGTGGCCACGATGACGAACGCGCGAAGCTGACAAATGCTCAGTCGAGGTGCTGGCGGCACTTGCTTGCCAAGTTTCCGAGCTAGACATTTCAGATAGACTTCATAGCGGTGGTATAGGGTCTGAAGACGGACGTAGCGGAGGGCTCGCCTGATGAAGACTTGTATGGCAGACATGATCTGAGGGTTGGTTGCAGTTTGAATGCGGTAGTACGAGGTCCTGTTTCCAGCAGGCGAATCCGGGGCTGACGAGTGTTGCATAGGTAGAAAGCAGATATCGTTTCGAAGGTGAGGTAGTGTGTCGATGCTGAAACGAAAGATAGCCGGCGCAGACCGGGCTGAAAGGCATCTTATACTTCGAAAGCGCTCAGACAAGCATCGAACGAGATGATAAAGGGCCCGAAGGGTTAGAGCCGTCATGCGCCTCTCGGAGCGACCAGTGATATATTCGTTTGCGATCATCATTGCAATTAGTCTGGACTCAAGGCAAGAGTGCAAGGTGAAGAATTTGCGTTTCCTAACATGCGTGCATTTCCAATTAACCAACCCATGCGAACGCATTTTATGCGGCGGCCTGCGAGGATGAGAAGCCCGGCGGCTGGTCAAGGCCAAATTGGCTTTACAAGGGCCAGCTACAACCAACAATAGAGTCTTCGAAAATCAGCGATTCGAATGCACGAGTCCACTCACTTTACGAGCGAGTCGAGATGCAAAAGCCCTCGAAAGTGCGCACGAGCTAAGCCTTGTGCCTAGCAATTGGTGCTTCGAACAGGAAAAGCTGTAATTCGATATTGCTCTGCACTTCTTCCCAGTTGAAGTTGCTGCGCAGTGTTAGGCGAGGCGGGCAGCTGGACGTACGTTGTTCGCTGTCACGCGTTCATGGTCATCACTATGTCATCATTGTTCATGTAAGGGAAGTCTCTTCGACCCGCGTAGAGACTGATCCAAGCATACTCTACGCGTGACCGCTGCGTCAAGACAATAGTCCGAATGGGCGTAGAGAACGAGACGCGGAGAAATGAAGGACTATGGGCAAGCACAACAGCGGCGGGAGATGGAAGTCGAGACAGAAGGGTCAGCCTGCGGACACAGCAGGTCTTGGCGCGGTCCGGCTACACTTGCCATGCCAGGGAGCCTGGAAAACCACTTGCATTAATCAGCACAGTGAAGTCATGGTAGCATGAGCAGCCCTTTCAATGTATTATTCAGATATAAGGTAAGCAAGACCAGTGTAGAAAAGAATATTTAGTGGACCTTGCACGTTTCCGTTAGACGCTGGTTCTTTGAGACCTTGATTTTGTTGTATGAAGCAATGGCGCCAACTCTCGCCATCTTCCCTGCGGCGGGTGCTCTGGGATCAAGTACAGTGAACCATTTGATACACACAGTCCGGTATCCTGCATCCTCACTCATCTTGGTCAACCGCAACCCGGACAAAACGCCGGATGGTTTCACCGCTGCCGGTGCCTCTGTGCGTCAGGCCTCCTACGAGTCTTCCACTGAAGAGCTACAATCGGCATTTTCTGGAGCACAGGCACTATTCCTGATATCATACCCAGACTACAACAAGGAATATCGTATCCAAGTGCACTTTAAAGCCATCGATGCGGCCAGAGCAGCCGGCATCAAGCACATCTTCTACTCGAGCCTCGCCTATGCTGGATCGGATGCGAAGACGTCAAAAGCTGTAGTTATGCAAGCACACCTAGCGACTGAAGCAAGATTATCTGAGCTGAAACTAGACGCAAAGGACTTCAGCTTCACGTCAATCCGCGAGGGCATCTATAGTGAAAGCTTTCCTATGTATACAGGGTTTCTAGATTTGTCGGCTGACGTACCGCACATCAGACACCCTCATCACGGCGGGCCGCCAGGTGTAGCATGGGTGAAGCGAGACGAGCTTGGTGAAGCAACGGCCAGGATCATCCAGAGATGGACTGCTACGGAAGATACGGTCAGGAACAAGGTCATTTTGCTGTCAGGGCCAAAGGTCTGGAGTCTAGACGAAACCGTGCAGTTGCTCAAACGACTCACAGGAAAGCACATTGTTCACGATGAGATCACGATTGAGGAGTACATCCAACAAGAGCAAGTGCAAAAGGTTCTTGGTAAAGATCAGGGGAGGCTACAACTGTGGGCAACGAGCTATGCGGCTATACGAGATGGAGAGTGCGCCGTCATGAGTTCAGCTCTTACAGACCTGCTCGGTCGTCAGCCGGAGGATTTTGAGACGACGGTCTCCAACATGCTCAAAGAGGATCTAGGCACCTACAAGCATAAGCAGAAAAGCCAATGACGACCTGGTATTGGCTGACTCAAGTGCCCAACATTTTTTGTGTCGTGGAAGACACCAGTCCTCGCATAGGCTCGCAAAACTACTGTATCTGTCAGCCATCCTCTACTTCGCTGAGTCCATCGACGTCTCGGCGTGGCTTCTATCTCGGCGGGACTTTTCACCGAGGCCGATATCGTCCATTGATGGTTGTGATTGGCAGCAAGCCCATAGATAAGCTGGAATTGGACATATCGAAACATGGCTCGTAGGAGCCTTCCGACAGCTCTCAGTGAAATGTAAAGCCTGAAATAATGCCAGACGCAACCCTTTTTCCGGACTTATCCGCCACATTTAAGCTGCAAAAGCCGGGCGTGCGCTGCAAGACAGGCTTACCTTTGATACACCGACCCTGTGATCGAAAGCCCGCTCACGCTTGCCACCAGGCGCTTCGAGACCTTTTTTCAGCTTGCACCAGCGGCCACGCATTCTAGCATTATGGATCGCTCCGAGGATGTCAAAGCCTCAATGACCGACGACAAGCGCCGGACGTCGACTCAAATCGCGACCGTCGACGAAGTCGATGTTGGTGAAGGCGTCGTCAGCAATGACTCCCGAGCTGAGCAGCGCCTGTTACGCAAGTTCGACTTTCGAATTCTGCCTGTCTTGGCCTGCATGTATCTCTTCAACGCCCTCGACAAGGCAAATCTGGGAAATGCGAAAACCTCTACACTCCTCCCGGATCTCAACATGACTGAGCCGCAGTACCTGCAAATTATCAGCATCTTCTTTGTGCCATACGTTCTGTTTGCACCAGTCTTCACCTTACTAGGAAAGAAATACGGTCCCAACAAAGTTTTGCCATGTCTGATGATGGTTTTTGGGTCCATGACGGTCCTCGTCACGACGGCCCGCAACTTCAGCGGCCTCTTCGCCTTGAGGTGGTTTCTCGGTATGGCTGAAGGCGCCTTCTTTCCGCTAGTAATCTACTACCAAACAACGTGAGTTGCCCTTCTCACATTCGTCTTGATTGACAAGTAGTCTGATCGTGAGCAGCTTCTACCGACGTGGTGAACTGGCAAGGCGGCTGGCCATTTTCTACGCAGCGCAATCTATTGCTTCGGCGTTTGGAGGATTGCTATCGTTTGGCGTTTTCCACATTAACGGAGGAGCTCTTCCCTCGTGGAAATACCTCTTCGCCATTGAGGGCTCATGCACTCTGCTCGTCGCCATCTTTGCCTTTTTCTATCTGCCGAAGAACGCGGCAGAATGCTGGTTTCTCACGGCGGATGAGAAGGAGCTAGCGTTTCAGCGCATGCAAACGGACTCTTCTTCAGTCGTCAACGAGAAGTTCAACTTGAGATCTGCGGTCGGCATCCTGGCACATCCCACTACTTGGGTCATCCTCCTCATCGAAGTGTGCCTGGGTGTACCGCTACAGAGCGTCACGTTGTTTCTGCCACAAATCATTCAGCGACTCGGATACAACACTATTCTCACCAATCTGTACACGGTGGCTCCCAATGTTACAGGAGCGGTGATGTTGCTCGTTCTGGCTTTTGCTAGTGACTGGACGAGGCTTCGATTTCCGTTCGTGGCACTTGGATTCCTTTTCACGATGCTCGGACTCGTCATCTTTGCAGTCGTTGACATACATACGCAATTGAATGTCGCCTACTTTGCGACGTTTATGATGTGCTGGGGAACGTCTGCGCCAAGTGTCATCTTGGACGTGTGGTATAACAACAACATCGCGGACGAGAACAAGCGTGTGCTCCTTTCGGGAATAGGAGTTCCAGTCGCCAATCTCATGGGCGTGGTTAGCAGCAACATATTCCTGCCGAGCGAAAAGCCCAAGTATGAGACGGCTCTGATCACCACAGCGGTGTTTGGGGCCACGGGCTGCCTGCTTACGCTATGTCTCGGGGCGTGGATGTGGCTTGACAACAAGCGACGAGACAGGCAGGAAGGCGGGCACAGACGAGCGCGTGATGTGCCAACGAGCCTGCTCAGCGAAGGGCCTGGCGCCAGGGAGTACCGTTGGTTCTTGTAATGCGCATACGGCTGGCGGACCCAAATGCCAGGCCAGCAGCGAGCGGAAGGAGGAGCAGTCTTTGAGCAAGCCGCTGCGGGGCCAGCGAGTGGGTCGTGCAGAGCCAGGATTCGGTCCTTTGTCCGTGCAAGCGACGGCGCGTTGAGGTGGTCTGGGACAGTTGCTTGGGGTCAGCGCTGACGGGGACTGGTCCGTCGCGACTAGGCTCTAGCTGAGCTTGCATGGCTGGCAAGCGAAAACATGGCGATCATGCAAGCGGCGGGCGGGTTGCGATGGACGGTGAGGGGAAGGACGAGGCCGACTACTGTTCCTGGTGGACAATCCATGCGCGGTGGAGGGCGCTAAGGGCATGCAAGATGCGACTTGCGCTGGCGCATCCCGTAGCTGCAGCTAGAGTCGAGCGGTGGGAGGATCAGATGAGACAGCCGTCAGTGCACTGCGTCGCTGCGCATCGTAGCTT
This sequence comes from Taxillus chinensis, assembly GCA_023512835.1. Classification (NCBI taxonomy): domain Eukaryota; kingdom Viridiplantae; phylum Streptophyta; class Magnoliopsida; order Santalales; family Loranthaceae; genus Taxillus; species Taxillus chinensis. The sequence continues at coordinate 103,210 of JAKCVP010000383.1, read as the reverse complement.
GTTCAAGACAAGGCGAGATTAGAAAACCGCCAGGTGCACTTGGCGTCGGCGCGAGGGCTAGCGGTTCGCAGGCATTTTGCATGAGTGCCCCCGAACGTGGTGTGCGAGAGCGGCGGCGGAGGAAGGGTGGGAGTGTGGAGACATAGGACGCAGACCTCCCCTCGAGGACTCAGTCCCGTCTGGAGCTGATGCTGGTCGGGAAGGCGGAAGACGGGCATCCATGGGGGCGGTTGAGGCCGCTGCTGCTGCTGCTGCTGCGGGAGAAGCAGCTCAGAGCGGCTTCGATGAGGCTGGTTAGATGGCATGATCTTGAATCTTGCTGTCGGCTGACGAGCCTCTTGGGCTGCGGTGATTTCGTGATTCGCCGGAGCAGGGATGGCGGCAGTGGCAGAGCTGGGGGACAGCGTCCGAGATAAGCAGGGGCGGGGTTATCCTAGGGAAGCAGGACATGGCAATAAATCAGCAGATACGAGCAAAGCAGCCTCTGGACGAAGCCTGCGTCGTTCGCGAGGGCTTCTAGCGCTCACGAGCTCTGTAGCACGACGCGAAAGAGTACATGTTAATGGCCGTTCCGAGTGGTGGAGCAATGGGAAGCGCGTGCGGCACAGGAGCCACCCTGGGCAAGAGACGAGGCGTAATGTACCGGCGGAGTAGTTCGGTAAGCTGAGCAGATGTACGAAGTATATTTGCATCACACAGATGACCGTTGTGCCTGTCTGCCCACCTGCCGGCCTGCCGACCAGCGCTGCCAGGCCCGTCCTTCTGTATTTTTTTTTCGGGGTCGGGGGGTGCGAGCGCGGGCGCAGCGAGCAGCGGTGCGTGGATGCGTGTGAGTAAGTGCAACGCTCGGCAACGTGCCTTACCTTAGAAAGGCGTGGTAGGCAGGTTAGGTAGGGGAGAAGGGGGGGATCGCGAGGGGGGGCGCGCACTGGCGAGGCTGGCTGGCTGCGCGGTGGTGGCTTCTGGAGCAGCGCGCGCCGCCCAATTGTGCCTCGCAAGCGAGTCGAGTGCAATGAGGATCTACAGAGCGGCTAAGAGAATTGGGGCAAGGGCCGTCTTTGGGTGGCAGCGGCTCGCTCTGCTCGTGACACCGTTTGATGCTTCCCCACAAAGTGCGGGGTTGGTAGTCGCTAGTCGTCGTTCTTAGTTCTATCGCTGCCGCCCACTCACGCTGCTCATGAGCGACGAGATCCCCGTCAAGTACCCCAGCAGCACACCCATTCAGCACCAGCAGCAGGAGCAGCAGCACCTCCATCAGCATCATCATCATCGTCCTCGTCGTCGCCATCGCCAATCGCCACTGCCGTGACTCTCGGCCAGAAGGCTCGTGCGCAGCCTTCCTCGCTCCCTCTGCCCCCTTCTCCCGCCCCAAAGCAGGCAGATCACCACAGCCGCAGCGACCTACTTCTTCTCCCCCTCGACCTTAGAGCCTCCCGCGCGCGCTGCTCCTGTCCAGCGTCCAGCCCTCGACCGGCCCAGGACTGCGTGACTTGCCAGGCGGGTACCACTTTCACGCGCCGCTTTCCCCCCACCCCCAGAGTCTCTTTCCCGTCTGCTGCTACTGTCCATCCACCACCACCACACCTCTTCAGATGCTGCCCCTTACCTTGCGTTTGCTTTGAGATTATGAGCCAAACAACCACCGCCACGAGCTTTCTTGATGAACTTTGGCTTGCCGGTCGGATACGCTTCGAGCGCTCCGCTATTTGACTCGTTTTCGCCTTCGGGCGCGGACATGTCGTACGTGCAATTTCCTTCTCTATGCCTGTTCCCACACCCAAAATCCTCTTCCCGCCCGCATGCTCTAACTTGGCTGCTTCTAGATCCACAAACTCCTATGACAGGGACTCGCACCTTCCCGTCTCCACCATGTCACCCGCTCAGCTCGGCTTGCACAATCACCACCACCAGCAGCAACAGCATCACTCCTCCCTCGCTGGCCTGGCTCACCATCCCGCTCCGCATCACCACCCCCATCATTCACAGCAGTCGCATCAGCACCACCATCTAGGCCATCCCGATCCATATGCCTCATTCGTTGCCCCCCAGATCCAGCCCCATCACCAGCAATTGTCGCCTACGTCCGCCCGCAAGAGGCGTCTGTCCGACTCATCAGATCCCACTGGCATGAGACCGCCCTCATCGGCAACATCCATGAGCTTTCCCGACTCCGGCCCTTACTCAGCTGGCCCAGGCCCTGCCCCGGGGATCATGGATCCGCCCCCAATTTCGCCGCCAATCGTCAAAAAGACGAGGACAAACACACCGTGGACGCCAGCAGAGGAACAGCGGTTGAAGGTGATGCGTGATGCTGGCAATAGTTGGAGCGAAATCGCAAAGGTTCGTCATGTCGGCTGCCCGGCTCTGCCCATCCTTTTCCTCGTCGCAAGACTGAAACCTAGCCTAGTCCTTTCCCTCGCGCACAGAAGGGAGCGTCAAAAAGCATTGGTACAAGGTAACGTCTCCCGTCATTGCCCCTCGCATGAATGCTATCCGCCTGCATCTCTGGCGTCGAGGGTTGTTGTATTGATATGCTACAGGACATGCATTACGCGGAATTTGCCGAGGACGAAGTACGTGGGAGCGGGGACGCCAACGCTGATTCCAACCATCTAACGTCGCGGCAGTCGGCAGCTTTGCTCGCTGCTATCAAGGAGTATGAGGCCAGTAAATGGAAGGTGATTGGTCAAAAATTGGGAAAGCCTGCTAAGGTAAGCATCGCCTGCTCCCAGAAGAAGCCAAGGCGACCTCGCACTGACGCATGCATCAGGCCTGTGAACAATATGCCAAGGAACATTTTGGGGGGAAAGTCTAAAGAGGAGTTGTACTGCTTTTCGTTTCTTCGTTCTTGACCACGACTTGATACCACTTACGCGACGATGAATGCTTCACGGCTGCGAGCAGCAACAATTGACCAAATTACACCGGGATGCGATCAATGGTCGGTTGAAAACAACGGCGGGGAGGGGCAGGGCGTTGATGCTTTATGAAAATGGCTGCAGGTGGGACGTCTGCAGACAGAGATGCTGCGGCCATGGTTGAATATAGCTCCGCAGATCGTACTACTCGTTAATGGGAGACGCACATTGCGTGCATCGTGTACTATGCTCCACTTGCCCCCCCTCCCCCCTCTCGCCTTTGTCTCGAATCCGATTGCGAGGTCGTCAGAGGCAAGCCTGAACGACTGCTAAGGTTGAACAGGAAGGCCGTCGGCGCATCCACCCAGAATGGGCTGGCAGGCTTCAGAGAAGGCTCCTCGGGGAAGCCGCGAGACTTTCTAGTCTGCTCGCCGCGAAGCCGCCGAGCGTGTGGGATCAGCAAGAAATGACTTTGACGGGTTCTCTCCCTGAAGGCTGCTGATGGCCGACTAGTCTTAGCATTGGGTAGCGGCACTGGCGTCGGTGGCTCTACAGAGCGCAGGGCGAGCGCTTGTCCAGTCAACCGGGAAGGCTGTGGGCTCTTGGTCGCGCAGGCGACGATCCCTCGACAGCTCTGGCGTGGCACGGCGCGCCAGAGATCGCGCGGCGTTCCAGATCCAGGTTCCGCAAGCCACGCCGTGAGAAAGAGGTCATGGGTATGGCGCGTGCCGCGGCAGGCCCGGCTTCAATGGCAGTGCGTGCGGCAGGGCGCCTCGTATGCCAAAGCTTCAAAGTTGCTGTCGCCATAGGGGTCAGCTCTGACAGGCGGGAAGCCCCGTGAGCCAGAGCCCTTGCAAGCACGCACGTTGGAGCCTGCGGAACCGACACGGTGGGCTACTACGGAGCGCAACGAGAGAAAGGCGGATGCTGAGGGTTAGTGGCCGCGACAGGGGGATTGCAGAGTCAAGAGATGGTGAAAATAGGCGTCTTGAGGCTCGGAGAATATGTATGTGGACGGATGAAACCTTGCATTTTTGCAATGTCAATTCCGATCTCAGATGGATGTGTGGCGGGCAGTGACGGTGGTGCAGTCGCAGAAGACGAGCCGGCCTGGGAGGTCGCGCCTTGACTAAGCCGCGATCGGAGAAGCGTCCGCACATCTTACATTATGTGAGCCCCGTTCAGCATTCCATTGCCTGCCGGCCAGTCTGCGAGAAAGAACCTCACCAGTACCGCTCTACCTACACACTTGCCTGACCTTACTTGCCTATGCCGGTCTCGTGTCGTCGGCACTTCACCTCGTGCCTTATCTGGCGGACAGGAGAAGTACGAGATTCCCCCCCGCCCCCTCGAAAAGCCTTTCCTCGATGCGATTTGTGCTGGCCACGTTGGCAGCGCTCGATCATCCGGCTTCCAGACCCTGCTAGATCGCTGCCGAGCGCACATGCTCTTCTCCAATCCCACTCCTATGCCCGACAGCCGCCGCTGATTCGTCGCTGGCCCTATAACGCTCCTCTATTAAGCACTTGACATGCCTTAGAGTGGTCAACCATCTTGTCATGCAGCGGCCCGCCGCACCACCTCGAAACCTCGAATGAGCCGGCACCCTTGTACTTCTCGGTTTCCAAGGTCTCGCCCGGTCGGTCGTTGCACCGCGTGCTTATTGCCTGGTACTCCTGCGGCGACTTGACAACGTTTTCGCATTTCCACCATCTCTCTCCGTCTCGTCTGAGATGTCACTGCAGTCGTAGCCGAGCTGCATGTGCCATGCGATTCCCCTCAGGCGCAGCCCGTGTTTTCTCTCTCGACGACCCTGGCAGCTGGCTATGCCCCATTGCAATACCACCGCCGCCCTTCCGCAAACCTGCCGTGTCGATCATGGTGCTGTAGCGAGACCTTCCTGGTCGCAGCGAGGCAGCTGGTGCGAATCCCGCGACAACATTGTTACATCCGCTGTGATTTTCTCCTTTACATGCTGTCATTTTCCTTTCCCTCTGAAGTAATTGCGAGTCCCTTATAATTCCCTTGCTCAGCATTCTCGGACTTCCCATCCCTTGGGCACTGCCTCACGAGTGCCCTCTAAGCCAAGTGAAGGGCATCCACGCCTTTGGCTTTGCTCGCCTTCTTTCTTCCGAGCGCCTAGAGCATTCCGTCCGCGTCCCTTGTACCCCCTTGATCTGGGGCCTCTGATCTTTGAGTCGTTGCCAAATCTGGATCGCATCTTACTGCGCCACAAGACCAGCGCTTACTGGAAATTCACCACACTACACCAACCACTTGGCGTGATTACTTCTCCGCAACCCACGCAGTGCATCTCGCTAGCAGCTTCTCGGTCAAAGCCGACTTGCATCCTTGACGTCAACAGCTATCAAGACAACTTGGTACCGCGAAACGGGCGAAGACGCCCTTTCTACTGTCGATCGCATCAAGACAAGGGGACCAAGTACACCCATTTCCCCAAAGACCCTCAAAGTGCCTGTTATCCATGATAGCGTTGCGAGGCCCGTATTTGCATATCTGCTCTGACCCTACCACGGCGAGCTCCCATCAAGCCACGACTGGACCTCCTCAGGAAATTGATACACGATCCGAACAGCATCCAGGGGGTTTCCATCTCCGACGTCGACAAGGGCAGCATATGCCCACCGCCTCACCATCGTGGCGGAACACAATTATCGCGAGCCTCAGCGCTTTCGAAGGGCTGCGCATGATCCACAGACGGGTGCCGTTCCACCAAATCTGAGCCAATCTCAGTCCCTAGCAGCACCGTACCCATTGCCTGCCGACCCAAGACAACCTGCGGCTTTTTATGATCTCAGTATGCCAAGCGAGGGTCCGGATGCCGTGAGGTTGTTGGAACCAAGCGGCCATTATCAGGCTATACCACCAAGATCCGCTCCTCATCATTCCATTGCAGCACAAAGGACACCAGGCTCTAGTTACAATTATATTCCGGCAGCTGATCCAAGCTCATACAGGGCGTATCCACCACCCGGGTCAACAGATTCACATTCTGGGTACTCACATCTATCACCTCTTTATCCCGATCATACGAGGAATTATCAGGTGCAAGAACTCGGCCCGGCCGGTGCACCTAATGTTTCGCAATGGCCACAGCCATACCCGGTACAATATGCGCAACATAGTCCGTACCAAGCATTCGAGGATTCAAGAACAGGATCTTACGAAAGTGTAGTCGGCAAACCTGGCTACCCGGCCCCTGCATCAGCGAGAGGACCCAAGCAGAGGTTCACTGATGAGGACGATGAATTGTTGAGGAGATTGAAGGAAGGCTATGTTAACCCTCGTTTGAGCTGGAAACAAATCGCCGACTTCTTCCCAGATCGCAATTCTGGAACTCTGCAGGTCAGATATTGCACCAAGCTGAAGAAGAAGGATGAGATCAGATGGACGGAAGAGAGCGTAAGTGGCTACAAAACCCGTGGCTGACCGCATCACTCATACCGGCTCAGGATCGCAAACTCATCAAACTTTTGAAAGATGACGCAGAAGGCCGGTGGAAGCGTGTTGCGCAAAAATTGGGAAATGGCGCAACGGATCAGGCCTGTGAGGCTCGGGCTGATGAGCTCAATGCTCGTTCACTTCAAGCACAGGGATATAGCGATGGTGACTAAAAAGGCTTTGCTGGTACCGTTTCCAGGACGTCCACGCATATCAGCTCTTGAACAAGAATTTCAATCTAGACGCTCGCTCGACTCAATCATGGTGGTTTTGATCTTGATTGATGCTTCAACGAGAGCTTCCACCCGACGATTCTTGGGTGTAGCGTCGATTTTGGGAATAGGAGACGCTGCACTCCTGAAGGGAGAGCTATCAATCCTCAATCTAATCGAGTCAGATCATAGCATGCAGCCATTGTAGGCAGGCATGTGCGCAGGCTATATGCGGTAGCAGACTTGGCGTTCAATCAAGTTCAAGATGCACTCTGGGCACATTTTTATGTGTGAAGCGTTTGTCATACATATGCACGGCCAAAATCATGGGAATCTTGATGTTGCTCGTTGGTTCCTCTGGGTCAGCCAAGATTCGAAGCACGGGCTGCAATTGCTCTTTTAGCAAGACGTCAGATGTGACAGTGGTGTGAGCCAAACGCCTTCACGTCGCCAACCCTCTGTTCCAGGGCGCTGTCAAGCCAGCAAACTTATACGAATATTACGGAAATTTGCACAGCTCCCAGATGGACGATGGTGGTGGCGATTTGTCATTACTCGTATGCAAGGCCCAGGCGCCATCATTCAGGCTTCAGATCTGCAATCAAGCGCTGTCAGATCATTACCGTTTGCGAGCTGCGGCGGATGCATCCAGACGACTCGGATTTCGATCAATCAGGCATCAATCGCTTAGTGTGACTAGCAAGAATTGCTCGATGTGATTCTGTGCAAAGGTTTCCATCCTTGGCTGGCCGATACCACCACGTTGGGTCTGATTCACAATAGGCTTTTGCCATGAAGTAAGCCTCGGCTTTCTGAGAGGAGGTCCATTGTCGCATTTTTGCACCAAGAACTCACGTCCGTGTGGCATCGCAACCATGCTCAGCACCTCTCGACACGAGCGAGGCATTGTTCAAAGGCAAATTCTAGGCAATTTGGCGACTGTGCTGAGCATTTGAAAGCCCTTGGCTGCCCCTGTGCCCTTGTTCACAGAGACTTTCCGCCTTGGCCTCACATCGAGGCTAGAATTACACCCATTCACCCGGCTGAACGAGCGGTGGGCAAGTTATCGTTGGCGGGCAAAATGCGATGCGCGAGCGTTTGAGAGCCGCAATATAAGCTACATTTCAACCATTTAAGCGAAGATGCGACAGTAGTGAGGCACAACCTGTTTTGACTGTAGGCACGGCAGGGCTGATCATGGCTGATCAGAAGCCTGCGGAAGCGGCATCACTATTCTTCCGATCAATCCTTACTCCGCTCCGTCCCCTTGGTCCTTCCATGCCAATGCGACTTGCTCGGGATTCTGTGCACATCGTCTACGAAACATAGCAACGACCATATGGAGGCGTCTGCACCTGATCCCATCCTAGTTGGGCGGCCCCCAGCAACGGACAGTCTCAATTATCTCATCTTGGTCGAACACAACGTCAACGAGCATAACGTGAACACGCTACATGGCGTACTGGTGGAAGACCACGATCTGACCGCGACCATTGGGTGGGATCTTGTGCAAATTCTGCTTCCACTGGTGCCCTTGTCCAACGATTGTCTGCGAACGATAGCTGAGCTCGGAAATCCGCGCGAAGTGATCCTAAAGGTTACAGAAGCCTTGTTATCACTCCAGCCGGACTTTGGCGAGTCAGAGAGTCTGGACTCGCATCCTGACATTGCCGTGTCCCGGCTGAGACCCGCGAAATGGATACAGCAGTATGGCATTCTACTGGAGATCTTACCCACGTTGCACAAGCGTATCAAAGCGAGGAGACCCAGTCGCTTCCTTGCGACAAGCCTTCGAGCAGTCAGCGCTACTTATCAGGCACTCTTGCAATCAGATCCAGACACTTATCAGATCACCAGTGAGACCTTAGCATTTACTGAAGCGTCTTTTAACGCGCTAAAACCGCGACTTCCGCCTCGTCGGAACATTGGTGACAGCGGTAGCTTGATCGAGGATTCGCAGGTACCAGATCCGGAAGGCTTATCAAGCGGCGCGCTGGTACCAACAGATTCAAAGGTGTCAAGTGCTCTCACCGCAGCCTTCCTAGTCAACTTGTTCGAGATCTGGTCTTCATCGCTCGCCCTCGAAGGTGATGTCCCTGGCCTGGGCCTCGCTGATAGAGCGAGGGAGACACTTGGTCTCGACAGGTCGATACCAGGACGAGCGACTATGAACGAACTTTTTGCGAGTCGTCCAGACCTTCGAATGATTGAGGACACAGTACGCCAATTTCGAGAAGCCTGTGCTTTGTTAGATGTGACGGACGAGTTCCTGCACAGTATCATGCACGTTTCCAACCAAAGTTCAGTCTGGCTTTCTGAAGAGGACACACCAGAAGTGGTAGAGGATGTGGATTTCTCGAACAATGGCATTGTGCTGATGCTTGCTGTGCATGCTCTGGCTCGTCGATGGGAAACGGGCACGTTACATGACAACAGCTACGTGTTCCCGCATTACCACTCGATGCTGATGGCTGTGGCGGATCCAGAACAGGTATCGCTAGAGAACGGGTCCCTGGCTGTCCTTGACGCGATCGTAGCGATTGGGTTGCAATACCTTCAGGGGACCCAATTGGGCGAGGTCCCAAATGACGATGCTTTCTTCCGTCATCTTCAAGCACTGACCACGATATCAGCGTCGAGTCTTTCACCTCGCCTTAGGTACAATGCTCATCTGCTGGCATCTGCAACATTGCAGCAACATCCCTCCGAGAGAGTACGTCTTGCGTTCATACGTGACACGCTCGAACATTGCCCTTATGATAATCTCAAGGTCTGCGCAATCGGCTGGTTCAAGCAAGAAACGATGCAAGCATTCGACGAGACCAACAAGACTTCGAAATCAATATTCCGAAGCCAGGATGGGCTGCGGAGTATCTCGTCGCACATGTTCCCAGACTTCAGAAGAAAGACCATTACAGATGACTCCACGCAAACTTGGCTCGAGCTGAGGAGCAGGCTGTCATTCCACATGGCTATATTAAATCTCTACTTCCTTTTGATCAGCCGATCAGATACTGCGCAATGTCTCGAAATGAATGCATTTCATTCTAACAACGACATCAGCGGCTCATACCTCGAGCCCCTTAGACGAGTGTGCAAAGGCTTTGGTGAGAGGCTGCGCAACGGCCATTGGCATGGCCTGTGTGAGCGGGAGGAGGATGTCGCCTCGGAACTGATGGATCTTTCTATGCTTGATGCGTGTTTGGATCAGGTGGACCAAGGCGTGCCGAAGTTGAGTGCGCGGCAGGCTGCCGCTACGTGAGCTTTGAGGCACGGTCGTTTGCTATTGCAACCATTGCCTTGTCGTGGGGGTGGTGTCATCAGTAGTCAATGACAACAAGAGAGGGCTTCAAACCTACATCGATAGCCTCTCGGCGCTCCAAGTCAATGTCGGCTCGTTGGATACGCGCCCGCATGTTGGCTAGGACAGCATCTCGGCCTCCAATGCTCTTCACAAAGACACTGGAAGACTGTTCAGGGCAGTGGTCGTGTTATGATGCTTGACAGCCGCGGACTTACACGTAACGCAGCCCTGGGAACTTGGCCTCATATTCGTCGTTGAGTGCAGCAAGGGTCTCGGCATCTCCTTGCAAGTGTGACTGTTCTGCCGCGCTCTGCGCGCTGTCGACCCGCTTCTCACCGAGTCGGGGGTGCGACGCCAGGATAGACTCGAGCCTTGCCTGGTCTGCCTCGGTTTTAGACTCGGCCAGCTGATACAGCCGATTACCCACTGCGTGATTGAGATCCTGATAAGACAGATACACGCTTCTGCTCAAGCTTTGTAGCCATTGCGCGTGCAGCTCCTGCGATGGCTCAAACAGAAGGTCAAGAAGGAGAAGCTGCTGGTCCTCGGGGAGATCTGGAATGGCTTTGGACTCGGGCAGAGACGTCGGGGCGATGAGTGGCATGATCACAGGGGTCGGAGATGGGATGGTAGTGGGGAAGTGAGATGCAGACAGCGACCAGCATCTTCTCCAAACCCTGCCTTCCCACAACAAGTCAGCAGCCAACCTGACAACCTTCGCTCATTCCCCACACATGTCGCATGTCACCATTGATCACTCGTTCATCATCTGTGGTCCTGTAATTCTCCTAATTCCCTTTGCTTATACTTGCCCCCCGTTGTGAAATCTGAACCCCTTCGACCTGTTGGCGTCAGCTAAGCGAAAGCCATCTCGAGCCCCCATCCAGTCGATCATTTCCCAATGCTGCCGTAGTCGCGCGTGCCCGTCTACCCTTCTCCCCAGTCCTCCACTTCCCACCATCACCATCACCTGCTTACGGCTCCTACCCCTTTCTCTTCTCTGTTCTTCCATTCCTACTACACTCCTTTATCTTTGCCTACTTTCAATTCCGCTGCATTGAGCCTGCGCATGGCGCTCCCTGATTGACCCAATCTCCCCTGACCATTGAGCCTCAAGCCGCGCTACTGCACCCTTCCCCCCTTCCTCCTCGCCGATCTTTTCGGGACTTGCAACATGTCGTTTTGAGCAACGATCATTTCGTCGGCAGCATCCTCGATCACTGAAACCGGACCATCTCTGATGTGGCAACATGGCTCTGAACGGCCTGGACAACCCGCAATTGCAAGAGGCTCTCAAGGAGGCTCAAGCGCAAGCGGACGCTTGGTATGGACTCGATCCCTACTGAAGGCATGATGCCAGTCTGACGCTGACCTCACCGCCAGGATCCTATTGAAATACGTTTCGCGCGATGAAGTCGATGTCTTGTCAAGAGGTCATGGGGGATTTTCTGAAGCAAAAGATGCCGTTTCCCAATACACAGAGCTATCGCCGCTCTACGGCTTTCTCTCATACAGAGGCTGCAAGGTCCTGCTAAAGCATATTCCTGATGGCACGTCGAGACTACTTCAAGGTGAGTCTAGAGCTACAGCTATTGTAAACATACTCGCTAACTTGTGAGCACTAGCCCGCACTACTGTACACTTTCAAGACTTCAGCGACGCCGTTGAATCACACGATGCGATGCTATCTACGAAGACTTCGGATGAAATTGATGATGTGAGCCTGTCTGAGGCCTGCTCTCTGCCAATCCCTGGCTCCGTGGAAGCTACGCGCGATGTCGTCGCAGAATTGAGGGAGACCAAGCGAGTCTCGGCCAGCATAAGCGGCAACTACGATGCGGCTGCACACATTTACAAGGGCCAGAGTCCCATTGAGAAGACGATTGAGCATACTGGTCCTCTGGAACATGACATGGGAGATAATCGCTCATTGTGGGACACTTCTAGAAGAGAGACCTCGAGAGAGGAGCGTAGACCCAGCACGTCTGAAAGTGTGCGAAAGATACTTGCGACTTGGGAGCCAGAGGAAGAGAGACATTACACACGACCTGCAATTGAGAATAGGTCGACTCGCCCTGCTGACCAGGCGCGCTCTGCGCTTCCCGTGGGATTGAAGATGCAGACGTCCAAGAAGGTGGAAGCTGACAGGCCCCGCTCGACAAGATCGCATCAATCGTTCAATTCTCGCGGCGACAGGCCCGATGGCAATGACGATCAAGTGCCTCCTCTACCTAAGATAGATCGAGGCCGCATTGGTAGTCCAGTCGACACCACCGCACAAGGTGTACATCTAGCATCCAGCCCACAGACGAGCCCGAACGAGGAGAAGGCACGGCGAGCAGAGCAGGAGAAGCGTGAGGCATTCGATGCCACTGGTTGGATCCCACAGTCCGAGGCGACTAGTGAAGAGAAAGCGAGGCTGCTGCGTGCTCTTGAACTGCGCAAAAAGAACGTGGCTGCAAACCAGAAGCCCAAGACTACAGAGATCAGCGAAACCATTGTATCAGTGCCAGTCACGAATGGCACCTCCAAGCCTACGCCAACCCTGGTCACCGGAACCACCCACTCGAAGCATACAGTAGTCACTAGTTACGACAAGCTAGAGCAGATTGTCACTTCAAACGCTGCAAACACTACAGGTACGGAGGATGAAAAGGAACCCCTACCTACAGAGCAGACAGGTGCAGATGCGCTTCAGATTAAGAAACGAAGACCTGGCTCTGGTATCTTGCGCATTGACCCAATCACGGGACCGTCAGACCAAGGGTCCGTCACGGACGATTCACTGCTTGATGAGCTTCAGAACGCTCAAGTGCAAAAGGCTACGCCTGTCTCTGTTGCTGGCTCCCCTCTCTCGCCAACCCTTGAGACTTCTGTATCAAGACAAGCTAGCAACATGTCCGTAAATCCTATCACGGTTCGTAGTGGCTCTGCAAGCCACAACACATCACCGAACAATCCAATAACCCGAGCACGAACTCCATCACACATGAGTAGGGCAAGCACGGATACTGTTTCTCTTGCCAGGGTCGGAACGGTTTCCAAGGGCATCTCTGCACGCATTCAGGCCCTAGCTGAGCATTCCTCACGCGAACCCAGCCCCAACTCTCAGACGCGCGATCTACTAACAGTGGGAAATTTGTCGGCACGACCATCCTCGAGAGGGAGCACAACTTCGAAGGCTGGCAGTCGTTCAGCATCACCTAGTCGATCAGCAGCCGCACGAGTCACCAAGAAATGGGGTCTAGGGCCAAGCACGACAAGTGTCAATGATATTGCCGAGAGGAGAGTTCAGACATCTCATGGCTCCGTCACAGGACGAGGCCTGTACCGTCCTTTTACGACTCAGCAGACTGTCGTCTCGGCGATGACACCGAAGGCTCCTCATCACAATTATAGCAAGAGCGAGCGGCCACTTTCACCACCAGCGAGGCCAGGGTCCAGGGAAAGTAACGTAACGACCATGTCAAAGAAGTCTACAGAGAGCGGATGGAGGTTCTTTTCCAGGCGCAAGGCCGAAGAATCACGCTCGCCAGACCTCACGATGCGCTCACTCTCATCGACAAGCCTTGAGCGTGTATCTGAAGATGCAGTCGAGGAGAAGCAATCCAGAGCAGGGCGACTCTTGAAGCGCATGTCAGGCATGTCTGCAGGCAGCAAAAACAAAGAAGTGTCCGACAGAGCAAGCCGTAGTAGCAAGAATGGCAAGAGCCCTACTATTCCAATGACACCAGCAGTGATTAGCTCGGCAGCTTTCACTCTTGGAGATTTGAATGTCCAGTTTCCAGATTCGTTGCTCTGGAAGAGGAGATGGGTAGAAGTCGATGGTACTGGAGGAATCGTGCTCGCAGCAGTGCGTGGCAATGAAGTGAGTCGCTCCGAGAAAAGGCTGTATAGCAAACCCGCTGACTTGCGCCAACAGAACCCCCCAAGGGGTAGCAGCAGAAGATATCGCCTAGCTGAATTTCGGCAGCCTATCATCCCGGCGCACGACCGACAAGAACTTTCGAACAGTAAGTCGCGACTGGCAGTAGATGAACGATGTTGCTAACAGAAGCGTAGGCATCATGCTAGACCTGGAATCTGGTGGTGGAACACTTCAGCTGGCGTTTCAAGACGCTGTCGGACAGCGGCATTTCATGCGTAAACTACTTGAGTGTCATTCTGGCTGGAGAAGCCACTGAGGGAGACTCGATCACATTCTTTGAGATTTTCGTATCATTTAGCGTGTAAGATGATCAGAGCGACATATATATTCGAGAGCAGGATGGGATGCACGGGAGCCGGCTTTAGAGGGTCCTGGCCTTGTACTGTGAGAAAGTTGATGATACCCGTACCGAGATAACCACAATGGATGGTGAGACCCGCGATCGCGCAGTCTATTTGCTAGAACCGTCGTATTGGCAGACGTAATGGCCGTGCACTGAGCGCGTGGTGAAGCGAAGTCGGAAGAGGTTGGTTATTTACTCGACGCGCTCTCGGGCGTCCGACGCGTTGCTCGCGACGCATGGCCCGTGCGCTGACGTTGATTCATATTCTTTGTTGCTGCAACACCTTTCTTCCCTCCTCCACTCCCTCCACACCTCCACAGCAGCATCATTTCTTGCCTGTTCTCTTGCAGCACTCGTGCAATCACGCCTTTGCTCCTTCAAAATGTCTGCTCAAGTTGCTATTCAGGATACTACCCCTTCCAAAAAGGTTTGTGCCCACCTCTTCGTCGCGCTCAAACCCGGACGCGTAAAGTGCTTCAATGCTAACATGGCTCGCGTTTTCCAGGCTGCCTCTGGCATTGAGAACCTCACCATGGAGACTTCGCCCGTGAAGAAGCTCGACTTCTCTGCTGTTGCCCCCGCTCCTCAAGAAACCAGTGCTGCCGTAGTGGCAAAGCCTCTCGTCGGCCTGCCCGACCTCTCCAAATATGCCGTCGACGAAGTCGAGGCCGCCACACACTCCATTGCAGCAACTATAAAGCAAGAAGAGGCAGATGAGCCTCTGCTACGCGAAAACCCCAACCGTTTCGTCCTCTTCCCCATCAAGTACCACGAGGTTAGCATATTCACGCGTCAAGACGCGTCATTGACTTGCTAACCCTTTTTCTAGATCTGGCAAATGTACAAGAAGGCGGAGGCCTCATTCTGGACTGCCGAGGAGATTGACCTGTCCAAGGACCTTCATGATTGGAACAACCGCCTAAATGATGACGAACGTTTCTTCATTTCTCACGTCCTTGCTTTCTTCGCTGCCTCTGACGGTATTGTGAACGAGAACTTGGTGGAGCGCTTCTCTGGCGAGGTTCAAGTACCCGAGGCTCGCTGCTTCTACGGCTTCCAAATCATGATGGAGAACATCCACTCCGAGACATACTCCCTCCTAATTGACACATATATTTCCGATATGGCTCAACGCCAATACCTGTTCGACGCCATTGACACAAGTGAGTTCCCACAGACGCTACATGAAGCATATATTGCAGTTTACTGACTTCTCATCAGTCCCTTGCATCCGCAGAAAAGCTGACTGGGCTCTCCGCTGGATCTCTGACAAGAACTCGACGTTTGGCTCACGCCTCGTTGCCTTTGCCGCTGTGGAAGGCATCTTCTTCTCCGGTGCTTTTGCTTCCATCTTCTGGCTCAAGAAGCGTGGTCTGATGCCCGGTCTGACCTTCTCCAACGAGCTCATCTCCCGTGACGAGGGCATGCACACCGACTTTGCCTGCCTGCTCTTCTCTCACCTGAAGAAGCGCCCCTCGCAAGAGGAGGTTGAGAAGATCATTGTGGAGGCCGTTACGATTGAGCAGGAGTTCCTGTCTGACGCCCTGCCTTGTGCGCTGCTCGGCATGAACTCGACCCTCATGTGCCAGTACATTGAGTTCGTCGCCGACCGTCTCCTGCTCGCTCTCGGCGGCAAGAAGGTGTACAACAGCACCAACCCCTTTGACTTTATGGAGAACATTTCGCTGGCCGGCAAGACCAACTTCTTCGAGAAGCGTGTTGGCGACTACCAAAAGGCTGGTGTCATGGCTAGCACCAAGAAGCAAGAGACTACCGACAGCAAGTCTGGCGAGAAGACCGAGGCGCCCAAGAACAACAGCCACGGCCTGTCGTTTGACGATGACTTTTAGATGACCGTGGCCTGTGATGATTGTTGGATAGCATTCTGACTGTACGCAAGGCAGTCTTGAGGGGGGAGGGTGTATCATACGTATTTCCTGTGTCTGATTTTGAACCTGCCATGTTGTCTGAACGATTGAGACCTTGGCATGGATGATTGGGTGGGTGGATGGGGGCACATTGCTCTCGAGCAAGTTGATGAGGACTATTACTTTTTCCCTTTGGACCCCTCTTTTGTCGAAATGACTGGGGATCATGAGGGAGTGGAGGGGCATTCGACGGCAAAGTCTACAGGGCATGGGTCGCATCATATGCTAGATGGCGTTACTGGCGCTTGAAGCGACTACTTTACGATACTCAATTGCATGCGGGATGCTGCGGTCTTGAGTGACTGCTATGAATTCAAGTTCTCTACTTTTGACATTGTTTGGTGTTCTTTCTCTTTCCTCTTTCTCCTCTTCCTCTCTGGCGATGTTCGTGTCCTCTCTTGCTCTTTCTTGCCAAAGTTTTCAACTGTCATTCCGTGCCTACGCGTTGAGTCGATGAGCAGCAAGTCTACCTAGGTAGGTGATCATTCGCACTCAAGAGCAGAGAGGAGGAGCTGAGAAGAGGTCATAAAATCATGTCATTCACATAATGAACCATGGCCCAATCTATCCTACATGAAGCTTCTATGCATCCAGCCGTCCACCCTTCCATCGATAAGTACTCTTCATCCATAGATACTCTGTAAGGAAATCCTCTAAGATGTCTCCAAATCTAGATCCCTGCTTCTCCTACGCGAGTAGGTAGTAGGTAGTAGGCAAATGAAGAAAAGAGCGTTTTACGAAATACCTCTAGTAAGCAGATGAACGATCCAGTCCGCATCCTATTTGATCCATCCCATTCAATTGAAAAAATTTGACCCGCAACACCTTGCAAAACATGTCGAGAAAGATTTGGTAGGGTACTAGACAGACACAACGCCAGGCCAAGCCACGCGACGCCAGTATCAGGAAGGTCTTCTGTTTCCTATCCGGAGAACACACACCCTGGCATCATCACCCGCCTAGCAAGCCGCAGCGCATGCACGAAACCTGTCCTCGATGACCAAGTCCAACGCCAGGCCTGATCCTAGCTTTGAAGTCAAGGCCGCCGCAGCGTCGACACTTCATCATGCCCACAGCCTGAGCGCGCCGGTCGCGACTCTCGTCTTCTTCGCGCTGCTCGCCAGATTGGACGCCTGACATTGAGCTAGCGGCAGAACTCATTGCGCTCACTCTCGATATGCGCGTCTCGAGCATGGCGAGATTCTGCAGAGATGCAGAGGATGTGGCGCGACTCGATGGCGCAAAGGGTTTGCGTTGGTCAAAGTGGGCGTTCGCGGTGGTTAGTTGGTCGAGGAGACCTTCCTTCCATGCTTCCTTCCGAAAATAGGTTGAGGAATTTGTGGTATTTGCTCGAAGTGGAGGCCGTAATTGGGCGCTTGTTGAAACACTGCTTGCGGTTTCAAGTGACGCTTTCCGCGTGGATTGAGTGTCGGGTGGAGGTCCGTCAAGTTGCGGGGAATTCAGAGTTGATGTGGCCTGGCGGATACTGAGGGAGCGCACAGAAGGCGCTGTAGGTGCTGCAGAGGTTATGCTTTGTCGCCAATTGAGGATGCGTTCGGACGGCGCCTGTGATTTGAGACTGCTACGGCGTGAACGATTGGACCTTTGCGTTGCAAGCGAGGCTCGACGGATGAAGCCTGTGCCCACACGTTTGATGGGGGAAGGCTCCATGAAGCGCTTGCTGGCTGCGCAGTCTTGACGGAAGACGCGAAGACCGCCATCTGCATCGCCAACAATCAAGATGGGTCCATTGGGATGTTGAGCGCGAAGGAGATAACCTGGCGACCTTGTCTCCCTTGGCAATCGAAATTCGGAAGGTGCCAGGCTATCCACGTCTGTCTGAGGCTTCGAATAGAGGGATTCCTCCTCTGCCTTGGAGAGAAGCTGGACTGGCGGTGGGTTGCAAATCTCGTAGATTGGATCTGCCGACGTATTGAGAAGCATGCGTGTGCGAACAGGCGCAAAACGAGCTACGGAAGACATGGAGAAAGCCGCTTCAAAGACTTCAACTGGAAACTTATTGCGTCCTTCGCCTTCTGCCGGGGTCGTATTCCAGATGAAGACTTTGTTGTCTTCGCTGCCGCAGATTACAAAGCGGGCATCGTCTGAGAAATGTGCTCGAATTTGGCTGCACGCATTCTGAAGGCCTTTGAACTTTGCCTCGAGACACTTATCGCGCAAGTTGTAGAGGCGGATCCTGGAGTCATTGCTGGTAATGAGGAGCTTTGTATCGAAGCCTGCGCCCGCCGGAATGGTGATTGTCTCGATACCAGTGATCTTGCTACCTCTGGAATTCTTTCCGCGCGAAGACTTGACATGGATCGTTGTCTGCAGCTTGAGCTGATCGGTGTCAAACAGCGAGCATATACCCGAGACAGAGCCAGCTATCACGGTGCGACCGTCGGGTGTGAAAGCCACGGCAGTGATAATGTCCGATACAGAAACATGGTACGCTACCGTTTTGTCTGGTATGCTCCAGAGACGCAGTCGAGTGTCCAATGAGCCAGCGAGAAAGAACCGGTCATCTTTTGGGTGGAACTGTATCGAAGTTACCACGTCGTTGTGTTTAAACGCGCACAGACAATCGTTTTGGGAGATATGCCATAGCCTCACGGTCTTGTCCATCGAGCATGACAAAAGGAAGTTGTTCTGGTGTCACGTCAGAGCTGCTTGTCTCACTCGCAAAGTAATAAACTCACTTTACTCCAACTCAGGTCTAGGATTGGGCCATTGTGGCCTTCGAGAATTCGCAGAGGTCGCCGGCGAAAGACTGGGGCGCTCATGCGCACATCATCTGTGGACTGGTCTAGCCCATCCTCCTCCTCGACTTCGTCAGCTCGTCTGTCTTCAGTGGCCCCCAGCACGGCCCAAATGCGTATCTTAGAGTCTTGACCCGCTGTTGCGAGGTAGCGGCCATCTTTGCTGAACTCAGCAGTGTATAAAGCATTGCCTTGCACAGGCAGAGGATTTACGCCTTTTGTGCGAGCAATTGGCGGGGATGTGGGCGATGGTTTGGGGGCTGACTGCTGAAGCTCTTGTGCCAAAAAGACTCGATTAAAGTCCCGAGTCGGTTTGTTTTTCGACCTCACCTTGATATAGGCAGGCGGAGGTGGATGCTCTGGATGATAGCCCATGTAATCGAGAGGTTCCTGGAAGATCTGCGCATCTGCACCCTCGGGTCTGGCCTCGTCAGGAGAAGTGACAATGTCGCTTTTGTCATCGTTTTCTCTCTTCTTGTTGCTGATGAGGCGGGCGAGGAATGAAACGCCCTTTCTGGAAAGAACATCAGCACGTGGCTGCACGCAGGCTGTTGTGTGACCTTACTTCTTTTCTTTGACAGCGCTCCCTATCGAACGCGACCCGTCATCATTTATACCAGCGTTACTTGAAGGCCTCTGGAGGACATCAGCGTTGTAGCTTGTCTTGCTATGCGCAATGCCACCGTTCCTTATCCAAATCTCCTATGCGGTGCTGTCAGTGGACTGCTAATGTATACAGGTATCTGGAATAGAGCGACTGACTTGTGAGATGGGGTCGAAGGGGTGTGATGAGGCGTCGCGGGAACGTGGAGCTAGCGTGCTGTCTTTGGCGGTGGAATCAACGGACGGGGAGTGGCGATGGAGGACGGGATGCAAAGGAGGAGGAGGATGGTCTGACAAGGGTAAGTAAGGTACTTTTTGTTCAAACAACACGCAACGGAGGGATGACGCACGGTCTGACCACCTCGCATCCTCAGAAGCCTGTGTGGGAGAGTGCGGGTTCTGGATGTGGATCGTGGGCAGGACATCCGCCATCATCGTGTTAACATTGGCATGAACGGATCCCAGTCACAACGCCAGTCGCACGGCGAGGATGAGATTATGAGGCAAGGTGCATCAAACGAGACCGTGAAGGCCGGGTTATTCGGAATGTTTCTAAGGGGATATCGACGGAGATTCTGGGACGGAGCTGGAAGTGAATAGAGAGTAGGAGTTCGGCTGCTGCATCTAAGGTGCTGTTGAGTGTCTGTGAATTGTATCAAGCCGTACTTGAGAGCGTGGACAGGTTGTGTCGAGCGAGACTCGGGCAACACAATCGTCTTGCCAAATCGCTCGTCTCATCCCATAATAACGTCAGTAGTCACGGAACGAACAGCCGGCCAACGGCTTTTTTGGGGCTGTAACCATCCGTGGACGCAGAATGAATGATTACGATTATCTTGGTTCGATGCTTCGGACATTACCAAGCTGGTAGGTGCTCTTGCGCGATCAAAACAGCAGACGTGTCTTGTCGCTTGTGTTGCGACGTTCGTGAGGCCGATAGTGTTGTGTCACACCCCCAGATGCTTGGATGCTTGATGCGGCGCCTGTCAAACGGAAAGTCTAGACTAGCAAGACGCTATTCGAGCCGGTGCATACCGTGCATTAATGCCATGCACGAGTCCCCACTGTCTCGGCTACGCTTGGACCAGTCTATATGAGATGGAGATATTGTGTCCACATCCAGCGTGCCTTGACTTGGGTGTGTGTGCAGAGCTGCGGACCGCACCAGCTGCCAGTTCCTGTGGACGACTCAGTCCGATGCTTACTTCCCCTGAGTCTCCTGTCTAACTCGTTAGCGCCTTGGACGTTCTCGTGCCTAACCGTACCAGCACCAAAAAGGGATCTTCCAGCGCGTGCCCCGCACACCTCGTCCCAAACCGTCTTCTGTCATTTCTCACTGTCATTCCCAGTTTCACCTATCATTCGCAAATATCAACCAAAAGAAAACCAAGCCTTGTGCCAGCTTTGCGATGCGCAAAAATCATATCGACAAGAGCAGGACTCGAACCTGCGCTCCCGAAGGAAATTGATTTCTAGTCAATCGCCTTAACCGCTCGGCCATCTTGCCAGTGAACATGAAAGACGCATGTCAAAGTGCAATATATAATACTACTTCAAACAGAGTCAATATGGCAGCCTAAGTTCTGCAGCGCGTCGCATCACGCATCGATTATTTGAACACAAAGTCGTGTTCGATTGCGACGTCCGCTTTCGGACCTCTGAGAGGCGGTCTAGATTCCCCATCTATGTCCTCAATGGACGCTCGTCGAGCTTCCACAATTGCCACCCATATAGCCATGGCGACGTTCGAGCCTGTGGATTGCAATGGGAAGTAGCACGTGGCATCGAGTGATTTCTACTAGTGCAGTGAACACACTGATTCTTCAACATCGCGGGTAGGAGTTGAGCTTGGGCGGCTTTGCCAATGCATTCAAGTAATTGGCATGCCTTGTCCATCGCAGAGCTAAGTTGGTAGAAGGCAAGGCAGTCGGGTAGACTCTGTATTTCGCATTTAATATTTCGAAGCCAATCGTATGGGCATGAAATCTACGCAAGACTATCTTCAGGTGGATACGACGCTCTCGTACGTACTGATCAAGGTGTCGAACAGTGCATCCACGCTTCCCTTGTTGGTGTTCAAGTTGCCACCGACGACACGAATGCAATCGATACCGTCCAACACAGTAGTCGTGATGAAGAAGTCGCCATCAGCATTGATACGTTCCGCGACTTCCTTAGTCAGCGCGTTGGACTCCGGTGTAGCTGGTGGACACTGATCGTGTGCCTGCTTCAGGCTTCCATTCTCATGCGTTACAGTCGTAGTGGCTGCTGTATCTCCATTGGCGCCAAAGCCGTTGAGCTGACTCTGAGGATTTTGATACGTGCCGTTCGACTGGCGTTGCAGCACATCGTCTGGAGGCGCCGGCCCTATGAAGCGAATGACGGTCAGGGCAAAGGCCGCAGGTGTGATGACAACTATTCCAGCCTTTTGTCCGCGCGGGGACCGACACAGACTTTCAAAATGTTCGCCAAGTCTGATGTGTTCCCGGATGTCCTCTTGTAATTTTTTAAGACCGTAGGTTCTCAATACGAACCAGATCTTGAGAGATCTGAAGCGTCTCCCCAAAGGCAATTGCCAATCCCGGTAGTCTGTGATCTGCTGTCCTGACAAAGTTTTGGGGTTAAGTAGATACGATGCTGTGTAGCTGAGCGCTCTGATCAGGTCTTCCCGCTTCTGTACAAAGAAGCAGCTCGCGTCAAAATTGACGTGCATCCACTTATGCATGTTCACGTCAAACGAGTCGACCTCATTGAGGTACTTTACCTGGCATTGGTCGCGCAGCTCCGGTACAATTAATGCCGATCCTGCGTAAGCGGCATCGATGTGCACCCATATCTCAGGACGTTCTCTACGAAACTTTGTGATTCCCTCCACGTCGTCTAGAGCGCATGTGTTTGTTGTACCGATGCTTGTGGTCACAAAAAATGGCCGCAGACCAAGCGCGTCAAGCTCTGCGACCTTTGTACGCAGGGCAGCACCCGTCATGCTAAAGCCAGTTTCAAGACCTGCTCGCACGCTTCGGTATCTTAGACCAAGCACCTGCGCGGCTTTAGCAGTGGACGAGTGTGTCTGCTCACTACCCAGAACCACGAGCTTGCCTCTAATCTCTGCGGCGCGATCTTCGCGCTTGAGTGTCTGCTCTTGACTCTCGCCCTTTGCTTCCAGTAAGCCTTCCTTCGCAAGAATGGCGCGGACGTAGCGCTCTCGAGCTGCTACTACAGCTACAATGATGGCCTCGCTTGCGCTGCCTTGAATCACACCGCCGCCCTCACCAAGACTGCTGAAGCATTCGGGCAAGCCTAGTGCTTGCCGCATCCAGTCCATTACAACGGTCTCCAGCTCGGTCGTGGCAGGCGAGCAAATCCAGTTGAATGCTGGGGCGTTGAACGCTGCGCTGTACAGCTCACCGATAAGTGAAGGATACGATAGACCGACTGGAAAGAAGGCAAAGAAATTGGGGTGCTGCCAATGAGTAAGGCCTGGCCTGATCTTCGTGGAAAGGTCTGCGAGGAGATTGTTCCATGGCTCTCCCTCTACTGGCGCAGAATCTGGCAAGAGGGGACGAAGATAGCCTGGCTTAACTGGTGGTAGCACTCGCTCAGTGTGGAGATTCGAGAAATAGGATATGACTAAATGTCCAGGTCAGTGAGCGCTGGAATTCAGGTGGGGTTCAGTCCCTCACTATCCTCAACTGCCGAGTGGGCAGCAGTCCGGAATTGCTCAACGTCCATGGCCCGAAGTGATTCCTTGCTACACCTGTAATTTGGTAATGAGCTCTGCGGAAAGGAGAGCTGATCTAGAGAGGGGGTAAACTAATGTCAATAATAGAGGTTCCGGGCAGCCCACGGGGATTTCGTACCGAAAGGGTGTCAAAATTCGAGCAGCTAGCATATGTCAGTCCCTCACGACAAGAGGTACGCTTTCCGTATCGAGAATTGTTCCATTAAGTTCACTTACCAATCGAAATTACAAGCGTGTAAGGTTTTCTTTGGATAAGGGTTAAAGCTGCTTAATTATCAAGTCCAATCTAGGTAAGTTACCTACTCTTACGGGTGGTACGCGCAGGACATCAGACGGGATTTGATAACGAACACCCACCCCCCCAAAACGGGACTAGGTACCCGTAGCGTAGGCTCTATACTAAAATTTAGTAATACTTCTACGTAGATTACCCTTAACGCGTTATTAATAAAATAAAGTATCTAATTTATATATAATTATCTAAAGAATCTAAATTCTAGATATAAGTACTACTACTTACGTAGTCTAAAGCTACTTATATTTTACTATAGTCTCACTCGCTTAGTAGATCTTACTAATAACTCTATCTCTTCTTATAGAGTTTTATCTACTATCTTAGTCGATAGAGGCTCCGCTAGTACTATATATATAATAAACCTTCTCGGAGGCTATTATATAAAGCTAAGTAGTAGATTCCGCGAGGATATAGACTAAGAGTATTATATAGTTTTCTCTACTATCTCGAACTAAGATAGTAGACGTCTTATAGATAATACTATCTATATTTAATATCTATTAGTATTAAATCGAGGGCTCTATCTCCTCTTAAGAGGTTTATATATTATAGAAGACGTAGTATACTCTATCTAGGTCCTTACGCCTCTTATAAGCTACTAGTACCTATAGAAGTAATCTAGTAATAACTATTCGCTCTACTACTTAAAATCTATAAGTATATAAGAATAAGAGAGTCTTATTATCCTTTTATATACGTCTAAGTAGTATATAGGCGAGCGGCGCTCCCTCTTATATTTTTAGACCTAGGCTTATACTTCTTTAAGCGTATAAAGCGCTATAAGCCTCTTAATATTATAGTAGAGCGGATTACTATAGATAGATATCGAGAAGTATATATAATTATAGGCTACCTCTTTATCGATTCGACGCGCTTATATTTTAATCTATAGCTTAATAGAGAAGTAGAAGCCGAGTAGACTAATCGATAATATTTTATAAGCTTACTTTACTACTATATATTAGATCTTAATACGCGACGTATTAAGCTTACTAAAGTATATATAATTATTTATCTACCTCTTAATTAGTTAATTATAGAAGGGCTACTACTCTCTTAATATATAATTCTAGAAGTTTATATACTACTAAAGCTTATAATAGATATTATTAAAGCTCGTCTCTATAGACGCGTCTAGCTACGCTATTATAAGTATATTAAGGGTATCGACTTAGAGATAGAGAATATATATAAGGCCTCGAGCGTATACGTTCGTAATAATATCGTAGTCGATATTAAGGCTATCGGTAATCTCGAGAGGGACGTCTTTAGCGATATTCTTACGTAGCTATATCTTAATTACTATTATATAGTACTATCGATAAATTAAGCTAGGTCGCTAGTTAAGTCTATTAGTATAATCTATTATATTAATAATAGCGCGATCTCGATCTAATACCTTAATTAAATAAGGAGGAATAGAATAATACTTATAGTAGACTTCTAGTTACTCTAATATCTATTTAAATACTATCTATTTTATATCGTCGATAAAAGCGAATATAATAGGAACTATCGAATTATAGGGAGAGGAGCTAATAATATTTATTAATAGTATTTAATACTTATTCGTTCGAAAAGTATAATTAAAAGCGAGAAGATTAAGGTACTTATACTAGAGCTATATCTATATTTTAAAGACTAGGAGGAGATACTTAATACGTCTATAGTTTATAAGCTTATAGGCGATAAAGCCTCTATTATCGATAACGTTCTTAATAATAAACTTAGAGATAGTTATATCTCCTACTTACTTATTAATATTACTCTAGCGGATATTATAGATATTATAAGTAGTTATTATCTATTCCTTAGCTAGCTTAATAATCCCTTATATATTAATACCTATATTAATATATATACGAATATAGCTATCGACGTCGTAGTACTTACGATTATTCCTATATCTAATAGTAATAGACCTAACGTCTACTACCTCGTAGTTATAATTATAAAGGATCGAGATAGATCCTTTAAGGTATTAAACTTACTATCTATTATTAATAGAAATAATCTTTATCTTTATTTAATAGCTAGTAATATTCGACGTCTTATTATTCTTTAGATTAGCTTTAAGATAGTATCTAGAGCCTATATAATTATAATATATAAGCTTCTTTATAATAAGACTATCTGTAAGATAGAAGTAAGGGGGCGTGGTGTAGAGGTGGTAGAGTGGTAACAGAACTATCACTTAAGGAGGGAAGAGGAATACTCTATCCCCTCCTCCCTATATATACCCGGTACGGGCGGATAAACGTAGTACCGGTAGCGCGATAGAGGTACGTAGGTATACTATACCTCTCTCTCTTATATACGCTCCCCCTCTAGGCTAGCGTCCTCGATAGCTATAATCTTCCTCTTCTACTCTTATACTTAGTTATTATAATTCGGGCTTAGTCGTCTTAATATACTATAGCGTCTTATCTTTACTATTTATAGTATATACTACGACGGCGCGCCGCCTATAATATACGTACTTATATTATTACTATAGTAAAGTTTACCCTTACGTTCTTACTATTCTTACCCTTTATATTCTACTTATTAATATAGAACTACCTCTCTACTCGTAAAAATATTATACGGTAACGTATACTACTATATCTCTTATAGTATTTACATCTCGCCTATACTATATACTTACTTCTTATTCTCCTTATCTTTCTTACGTATCTATATCGCTTACCTATTATAGTTAACTACTATCGTCCTTCTAGTATTAAACCTAGTATAGTCGGTACTACTAACTATAAGTAGCCTAAAGAGAGTACTACGATTAATATATCTACGCCTCCTATACCGTTTTACGTATACTACTCGTATAATATTACTAAACCCTTAGTCTATAAGCCTAACTTAATTATAAGTTAATATTACAAACGCTACTATACGTTATACTATCGCTATATTCCTATAAGTTATTATACCTATACGACGTATATAATCTATACTAATACTTTATAGTTACTTCGCCTATTTAACGCCTACTATACGTATCTACTTAAGGTATAAGGTATCTACTAGACCGTTATAATAGATAATAAGACTAACGTAGTAGATAAGTAGGACGCTGGTATTTTCCTTATACGCGTATAGTACTAATATACCTACGAGCTTAATACTTATATAAACGAGTCGGGTCGCCTAGGTATAGTATTTAGTACGCCGACGTATCGCCCTACTAGCGTAGCCGACTATTAGTCCCTTATACTAGACGAAACTCGCCGGCTCCGCCGTAAGTACTACCTTGCGCTACTAGAACGCCGTAAGTCTAACTAACTTATACGTAGCCTTATATATTCGCCTATTCTACGCTATTATAGTATAGCTTACTAATACTCGTCTCCTATATAGATTTAACTACTCTATAAGCGTCTACCTCCTATCGCGCCTAGTACGCTATACTAGTCCCCTAACCTTAGTAGTCCTACTAGTAGCGGTAGCGGCGCTAATAATAATAACGATAACGATAACGAGGATAATAACGGCTATAACCTACCTAATATTTTAGTATATTACGTTATATTATCTCCGCGTTCTTATAGCGTAGTTACTACGCTATATACTAATATACTCCTCGCTTATAGGTCGATAATGATTCTATAGACCTCAACGACGATAATAACTATTATAGTCCCTCTTCTCCGTCTACTATACGTCTTATACGTTAGGCGCGCCGCCGTCCTACGGATAAGTAGTAGCTATCTAGGGATACGTATTATTTACTCCCGTCGTATACTACTTATACTATATAACTATTAGGTACTACCGGTCTATATATTCTTATATTATATTTTTCTTATTTCTTCTTAGTAGGCGAATCGCCGCTACCGTATAAGTATACTAAATATAAATCGCTATTTCTTCTTATATATTACGCTATCTCCTACCCCTTTTATTAACTTTTCTACTCTAAAACTCTTTTACTATATTATCTACTTTTATATCCTTTTCTAGAATCTATTAATCCTATTTATTACTAAATCCTTTCTATTATACTAAGAAGAATATTTTCCCCTTATCTACCTTACTATCTAGTATTTATTTAATTTCCTACTCCTCTTCTCCGTCTAATTATAGTTCTAGAGCGTCGAATATATAGTTATTACTACCCTCCCGTTCCTAATAGGGTTATAGCTTTAAAATATAGAAGACGTTATAGATCCGGTAGAAGGGGGGGTAGTTATAGCCTATATACTTATATTCCTATTTATTTTTATACTAGAAACGGTCTAATAAACTTTAGACTTAATTTCTTTACTTTATCTTTAATTTTAATATACTTAGTCGATAGTAATACTTTATCCCCTAGTTTAAACGTTATTAGTATCCTACTTTTATTATAATATTTCGCTTACTACTTACTAGCTACGCGTAGATATTACTCTAGTTATATTCTAGTTATATATAGATTTTATATCCTCTCTATTACTACTAGTAGTCCTCTCTTAGGGTTCTATTCTCGTTACTATAGTAAAAATATAGGATTTCGCCTATATACTACTATAAATAGCGTCGTCTTTATACTTATATATTTCGTATTATTATAAATAAATTCTACGTATAGTAGTAGTTCTATCTAACTCTTTTATTTAACCTTATCGAATATATATAGGTACTATTCTAGTACTTAATTCTACCTCTTAGTCTATCTATCCG
Organism: Taxillus chinensis; assembly: GCA_023512835.1. Taxonomy (NCBI): domain Eukaryota; kingdom Viridiplantae; phylum Streptophyta; class Magnoliopsida; order Santalales; family Loranthaceae; genus Taxillus; species Taxillus chinensis. Next base: position 75,114 of record JAKCVP010000383.1, on the reverse strand, counting down.
TTTATAGATAGAAGGTTATACTTAGCTTCCGAATTATTCTATATTAGTAGTATAATTCCGACTAGAACGTAGACGTAAATAGGCTACTCCTATCCGTTACGATTCCTTATAGTAGCTCGTATTTATACGCGACTCTTATAAGAAATAAGTACGCTAATCCTATAGTATCGATTATCTTCTTATACGGAACGTATATCGCTATCTTAGAGTATCTATTAATAATAACTAGTATATAGTTATATACGTTATTATTAACTTTAGTAGGTAGTAGCCCTATAATAAAATCTATACTTAACTCTTTAAATACGTCTATTAGTATAAGAAGACTAGTAAGTTCGCTATAGGGCTTCTATCTTAGAGCTTTCGCCCTTTAGTATATATTATATATACGGATATAGTTATAAACGTCTATATCTAACGTTAGCTACTAATAAGATCTCCCTATAAGCTCTAGAGTCTTAGAGGTACTAAAGTATCCCGTAAGAGGGTTATCGTAGTATATTTTTAGGATCTCTTACCTAATACTCTATTCTAGAGGTATATAAATATAGTATTTCCTCCGTAAGACGCCCTTAGAATCTATTATCTATATATCTACCTTACTAGTACGGCGTCTACGCTTTAGCCGCTCTTCTTATTCGCCTATAAAGGGATCCTCTAGTTAGAGGTCTTATATTAGATCTTTAAGGTCTACTAAGCGAGGTCTATATACTATTTCGGTACTAGCCGCCTTAGCTACTAGTATACGAGGTAGAAACTATTTATAACTAGTACTACTAGCGGTAGGGTTAAGGCTAGTATAGCCTATATCGCGATTCTCTAGAAGTATAGCTATAGTACGCTCCTCTAGTCTATTACTAGTCGTAGGTACCCTAATCCTACTTATCCTATTAGGGGAGCCGATTCTTATAGCTATTATACGACGTATCTACGCTTCTACTATACCCTACGTACTTATACCTAGCTTCTACTATAATATTAGTAATAGCTAAGATATATACTCGTTTACTTAGAAATAGTCCGATCTCCTTATTAATAGATCCGCTAGGTTCGTCTATCCCGAATAGTACTCTATAGCGAAATTAAAGCCTATAAGGAATATTACCTATTATACTTATCGCCCGTTTAATCTAGATAAAGAACATATTCCTTATAGATTAGTATAATCTATTAGTACCTAAATAAAGTACTATACCCCGTCTAGGTAGTAATACTAGTATCTAAAGTAGTAGACGATAGCTAGTAGCTCTTAGTTATATACTTTATAGTTTAGCTCGGCCGCCGCTATTTTCCTAGACTAAAATACTATCGGGCGCTACTACCACACTAAATCTAGTTATATTAAGATTCCTACTAGTATATAACCTAAAGCGTCTATCTCTACTCTTATTCGTCGGCTAGGGTCGAAGTATTTTAATATTATACTATTTTAGAATAGTCTCTTTAGCCTTTTAAAAGTATCTTAGTAATTCTCTATCTAACTAAAGGGTATATTCTTCTTTAGATAATCGATTAGCGGTTATACTATATACGCGTATAGCTATCGATAAACCTATAGTAGAAGTTTATAAACCCTAATAGGACTTAGATATCCCGTAGACTCTAAGGGGTTAGCTAGCTTTATATCATAGCTACCTAATCTGGGTCTATCGCTACTCCCTTTATTAATATAATAAATCCTACGAATTCGAGCTATTATACTACGAATTCATATTTAGCGAGATTTACATATAGCTTATAATTACGGAGAACTATAAGGACTTTTCTTATTTTATACTAGTAGCGTTCTACCGGCGTCTTATATATAAATATTAGGATATTATCGAGATATACTACTACTATTATATCTAGTATCGGGGCTAAAATACGATTTATTAGTACTTAAAAAGTTACTAGGGCGTTATAGAGGCTAAAAGGTATAACTAGGTATTCGAAGTAGCCGTATTTTATCCTAAAGGCCGTCTTCTACTCGTCCCCTTCTCTTATTCGGACCCGGTAATAGGCGTCCTTAAGGTCTAACCTTATTAAGTAACGGGAGCCTTATAGATAGTCTATTATCTTATTAATTAATAGTAATAGATACCTATTCTTAATTATAACCTTATTAAGGCCTCTATAGTCTACGTAGAGCCGAAGTATTCTATCCTTCTTTAGTATAAATAGAATCGGGGCTCTAGTAGGGCTTATATTATACTATATCTAGCCCTATTCTAGTATATTACTAATATACTCCCGTAGGACCTATAGTTCCTTAGCTAAAAGGTTATATAGTAGTCTATAGGGCACCTCCACCCCTAGGTATAAATCGATAGTATAGTCTATTATTTTATTTCTTAGAAGTCGAGCCGCCTTTTCTACTAAAAATATATCTTTAAATCCTACTAGAGTATTAAGAAGCCTAATCGACTTCTATATTTCTTCTACGCCTATATTATTTATTTCTAGTAGTTCTAAGAGATCTATATAGATTATACCTAGGAACGCGATATTATTTTCTTTATCCTTTAAAGTATCTAGCTTAACTAGCTTAATTTCGTCCTCGCTTATAATACTCTATATAAATATTTATACCTCTAGATTAAGTTATATTAACTTACTCTACCTAAATATATTTCCTAATATTACCTCTATATTAGAGCTCTCGACGCCGAAAAACGGGTTAGTAGTTATCCTCTTAAAACCTAAATCGTCGGCGATACGTAGCTATAGTATATATTTTCTATATATACTTTACTTTTATCCGTCTATCTATTAGATTTATAACAAATAGTTACCTTCTTTTTCTAGAGAAAGTTATACTATAAGTTACTAGTTAATAATATTTACTTCTATCTCTATATTAAATACTACTATTACTTCTTATTCTATATTACCTATTTTCTTTAGGTTACTTATATAGCCTTTACGTATTATACTTAGTACTTAGATACTATAGGTAGTATCCTTTACTATAGTTCTTCTTATAATAGCCGAGCCTACTATAAGAGTCTTTCTTTTCCCTTATCCTAGGACTTATCTTAATACTAAGTAGCTTAGTTAGGGTAGTTCTTTACTATATATCCTAATTATTAGTAATAGAAGTATATAAAGCCTTCTTCCCCTCTAATTCCTTATCTTAGGGAGGCGCCTCTCCCTCTTTCTAGGTATAGGGAGAATCGTCGGGGCTTTAAGATAATACTAAAGTCCGGCCTTCCCGACTACTCCTTATATATAATATAGGTACTTCTTATTTACGAGCTACTCGTACCTAATATTTAAAACTCTAATCTACTTAATCGGGCTAAATTCCTTTCTAGAATAGATACTAGCGAGATTAGCCCTTCTTAAGTATCTAGGATCTAGTAATTATTAGTAATAGTAATTTAGATTTCTAGCTATAACTTAGAGAAAAGGTATTAAATCCGATATTCCTCTAAGTATTATAGTAGCTAGGCTTCTAGGGAATCTAGATATATCATAAATAATTAGGTAGTCTAGTCTCTCCTTTATCTAGTACTATTAAATTAATTTCCTACTTTATATATATAATTCGCTAGATCGTCGACTATATCGAGTATATACTCTATAAATTTTATCTAGAACTAATTACTTATATTATTATCTTCTCTATATTACTAGTAAGCCTCCTAAACGTCTCCCCTTAGATACTAGAGGGTATAGTAGATTTTAGACTTCTCTATAGAGAAATCGTTAAGGATAAGGCTAAAAGTATTCTTATATAAGTAGCGGAAATCCTTAAATTCTTATAGAGATTAGTTATAGTAGTCGTCTAGTTCCCGGATTTTAATATTCCGCTATTATAGAAATACTAGCGCCTTACTAGTACTACTTATACTACCTACCTACTTATTAACTTAGAATAGGTTAGCTAGTAACTTATTTATATAAAGATTATCGATTTCTTAATATAGTATAAGGACCTTCCTATTATAGGTCCTCTCTTATTATCTAGCTCTACTCTTCTAATCTACTAGGTCCTTCGCCTTAGATATTATCTCCTTATTCTATATACGCCTTAAGTACGTAGAGCAGGTACTCCACCTAAGTATTAGATACGATTAGTTAGTAATATAGTAGTATTATACTATTTCTACCTAGGTACTCCTTTTTAGAAGTAATAGCTTATAAGATAGAAGTAAGAGGGCGTAGTATAGAGATAGTAGAGTAGTAATAGAACTATTACTTAAGAAGAGAAGAGGAATACTCTATCCCCTCCTCCCTATATATACCCGGCACGGGCGGATAAACGTAGCACCGGTAGCGCGACGGAGGTGCGCAGGTGCACCGCACCTCTCCCTCTTACACTACTTTTTTTTTTTTTTTTTTTTTTTTTTTAAAGTTAATGTTTTTTCCCTTTTTAAAATTATAAGCCTTTATTGTTTTCTTAAAAGAGTTATATATATCCTCTAGAGACGGGATACGTTCGTATATATAGTCTAGGACTAGGGTAGATATATTAGGTACCTATAATAAGTAGATAGTAATAGGAGAAGTTATAGAGAGAAGTTAAAAAATTTATTAATAATATATCAAGGGTAATCTACGTAGAAGTATTACTAAATTTTAGTATAGAGCCTACGCTACGGGTACCTAGTCCCGTTTTAGGGGGTGGGTGTTTTGGGGGGTGGGTGTTCGTTATCAAATCCCACATCAGACGATGTCATGCATACTAGACTAGATCGGGTAATGAGAGCGGGTGACTCTCCATCCCGTCTTCCATGATCCCTGCAAAAAGTGATTGTCATGGGGGCCGTCCAGGACCTGTACAAAGTACCCTAGGGAGGATTCATACCTACAACAGCCTTTCGCACTTTGATTAGAACATACGGGAACCCAGACCAGGTTCATACAATGCTAAAGGTACGAGGTATGTTATGCGGATGTTATCACGTGCATTTGACCCAATCCCTAATATTGATCGGCTGGCTTCGGCATAAGCCACTTACCGCGTTGCAGACATCAATGCCTGAACATGCTCCAAGTCTGATTTAATTCGACTTTGACGCTGCTAAATTTCTTGTGTTCGCTAATCGCTACATATTCGAATCGATTCTGGTGCTCAGCGTCAAGGCTTACATAACGCCACGCATCGTCCGACCACTACATCTCGGATCTCGCATGCCAGGTCTTTGCAGATGGCTCTCTACATAGTCAGAAGGTCGTTGGGAAGGAACTTTGCAAGACTTGAGGCACGCTGTGTCATGTCTCTCGATAGTAAGAGATCAGGCTCGCTGTCGGTAGGGTACGACGCCACGAAGATCAACTACAGAAGCAGATATTCCACCACCGCAGACGCAGGTCCCACGAAGCTCGATGTTGACGCATGGGAATCTGGATCTCATATCTCACTCAAAAACCCGATCCGCTCAAGCAGAACTTCCAGACTCAACATCGAGGATTACAAGGCTCCTCACACAGGCATCATAAAGGTGATCAAGCTCAACGATCCGTCTTCTTTCAATGCGCTGAGCAGAGACATGGTCGCAGAGTTGGGCGAGATTGTCGAATCGATTCACGGTCAGAAAGCAGGACCTGACGATTGCACTCGAGTTCTTGTGCTGGCCAGCAATATGGACAAAGCGTTCTGTGCTGGAGCACATCTCAAGGAGCGCAAGACCATGACCGAAGACCAGGTTCGACAGTTTCTTAGCGATATGCGGTACATGATGCACAGACTACAGATACTACCTGTAGCGACTATCGCGGCAGTCAACGGAGCAGCTCTGGGTGGCGGGCTCGAGCTTGCACTTCGTACGCATATTCGGGTTTTCGCCGCCAACGCCGTTGTTGGCCTACCCGAGACGCGACTGGGGATCATTCCAGGTGCAGGAGGTACCTATCGCCTACCCGAAATCATTGGCAGAGCTCGTGCTTTGGACCTCGCACTCACCGCACGGCGCGTCAAAGCTGACGATGCATTGAAATTGGGGATGTGCACACATGTAACGCCATCACGGCCAGATGATGAAAAGGGTGCCGTGCTCGAAGGGGCTCTTCGCGTGGCTGCAAACATAGCACTTAGTGCGCCACTCGCGACTAGGAACTTGATCTCCGCGATGACGGCGCCCGTTCCATGCGAAGAAGAAGAAGGCAAGGCCTACGAGAATGTGTTGGACACGAAAGATCGACTAGAGGCATTGAAGGCTTTTGCAGAGAAGCGCCCACCACAATTCAGAGGCGAATAGAAAGTCTCAACCATGCTATGCTCTGAAATGCTAGAAAGCCATGGCTACTACGCAGAGGCAGCTCCCAAATCCTCTTTCGCGTCCGCCCGATCCCAGCTTCCCACTTCAATGCGACGGACGGCTTGCACTAGCTCAGCTACACGCCTCATCATGAGGGCTTTTGTCTCCTCTTGCTCGCGGAAAGTCTCCTGAAATGCTCGCAACATGAATGGCCTGCTTCCAAGCTTCAGCTTTGCGCCCTTTTGGTAGTCGTAGAGTACGATGTCCTCCTCACATCGAGCTGCTATGCGTCGATGTTTCTCTGAGAGGATAATGACATCTAACAGGAATCCATCCGCATGAGGATCAGGTATGGAACGGAGCTTGTGGTACACGCTCACGCGATCGGGAAAAGCCATCGGCTGCATATCTCGTCAACGTTTGCACTGGAAGAAGACTGCAGAACCTACAAATTTGAAGTGCGTGGTCATCTTTCTGAAAATCAGTCCATCACCCTTTGGTGTCCACAGGCTCCGCCACAGCTCTGCATTTGCTGGGTCGTGATACATCGCGTAACGCATGATCCAATTTATGCGCGCAGACTCTGCGTAGCGATTATACGTCACATTGTTCACGTGGCCTTGAAGGCGTTAGCAATGGGTAGACCGTTGACGTTGTATACCATTTAATCACGTACCCTGCAGCAGTTTTAGCTCTGAACGCGTAGAGAAGGTACGAAATAATTCAATTGTTTTAATCTACGCACCATTACATCCTAAGATCACGGACTCATTATTAGCCTCTTAACCATAGCATCTCTTTCCCGGATGCTCAGACGTACCATTTCTCCCCATACGACCTCCTGCCTGTACAGACCTCGTCTCTCTTTACGCGTCAGGAACCCCTCGCTTCCAGCCAAGAGTTCTCGCCAGTCCCGCGCCATAATCTTTAACAACTCACCAGCTTCAAGAAGCTGAGCAGGAGTAAGACCGAATTTGATGCATGTTCCTAGTCGCCGTCGAAGATCATCTACTGTGCGCGGTGACGGTGTGCTCTCGGCTGGAGGGAGGGGCTGTTGCGGGGCTGAGAAAACGCGAGGACTGCAATGCAAAACCCTGCGCGTGGGAGATTTGATCAGACACGTATGGAAAGGGTGCGCTCGAGGCATATCCGATAGGAGCTTTGTAAAGCAGGAACAACGTGAGACTTGGGGAGCAAGGAAGCTGTCACGGCTATGCAGGGAGCTGTACATGCAGCTTGTACAGCCGATGTCGTTGAAAGTCTATCCGAGCGTCCGCAGAGCCTCATTGACCTCATGCGAGGGATGTCATTGACTCCGCCACTTCCTCCTCCGCCACCGAACGGGCCTTCATCAATGTGGTCAATGCAATCATCATACAATGGTAGAAGCAGGCTTGTCTTTGAGACATCAGGTCATCCGCATTTATAAAGGTCGGCCAAATCAATGGATCCCCAATTACATGGGTATACCGTCTGACCATAAGTGCAGAGTTGCTGTTCATGGGCCGAGAATATCCTCTTGGATATGACTATTTCCGACCCCGTCTACACAAAGCCTTTACTGGGAAAGCGCACTTGACAGATCCCGAAGAGATAAGAAAGGGTATTGCGCAGGCAGAGTACGTGAAGAAGGAGATAGAGGCCCTGTAAGTCTGCTTTGGTTGACGAGCTACTACGGTGCTCTTGTGGAGTCGCTCAAACTGACAAGTTTTTAATAGTTATTACTTGAAGAGGTATAGAAAGCTTCGTAAAATCTATGGCAGTAATTCATAAGCATCCTTCGATGCTTTTCTTCGGTTGTCTGGTATCGATCTCCCGCATCATGGCGACCAACGTGGAAGTCACTCGGGTGATCCACGCTTCATTGGTCACCGACGCTGATGATGCGCGGCCAATCTATCGACTCCGAGCTACTTTCAACAGTTACAATTGTAACAAGACTCGCGCGGACGAAGGTCTTTATTAACCAGGACCGCTTTCACAGCATCTCTCAAAAACTTTCGCGGCAATGGTTTGAAAATCTTCTCCCAATCAACAGAGCTTTCGGATCCGCTGATTTGGGACCTGTTGTGAAAGATCCATGCACAAGCCAAGCTGTCTTGGATCGACGAGCGCTGAGGCACACCTTCCCAGAGTAGAGTAAGCTGATCATTGGTAGGGAGCTTATCAGCAGGGACCGTGTGACTGCTCCGGTATCGTCTATAGTTGTCCGTGCAGCCATCTGCAAATCCCTCGCAGAACTTTGTGACTGCCGATTCAAGTCGGAGGCGAAGCTCTTCAACGCCGTAATAGTATGCGAAAAGGATGAGTGGTATGGTACTTTCCCAACACGTACAAGAAGCGACGTCTTCTGGGATGATGCCTGTATAAATGAAAGAGAGGAAGCTTTCGACGGTATCCTTGCTCCATTCGGTCATATTCACTTCCTTAGACTGATTCTCTTCCCAGAGGGCGTTTGGAGCGAACATTTTGGCGAAATAGGTGCTGGACCTGGTAAGGAACGGCAAGTGTGCAGACAGCGCGAGGCGATCTTCATCAACAAGTAAGGTTATAGGATTGGAAAATTTTGAAATGCTATAGAAGTCAGCTCAGTCCCTGGCCATAAGTCAAGACAGAAAGGGCATAATCTGGTTCTGTGGGTCCGACTGCGCGATTTTACTTACGGTGGCCACGACGGCGCATCAAACGGATTGTCCATGGCTAAGCCTAGAGAATCTGTCGTCATCTCGCGATGGTCTTCGTGAAGGGACTCTGGTGCCATTGTGATTCGGATCCGCATCTGGAAGGGTACGAATAAGGGAAGAGGATTGGACGGCAAGAAAGGTGGGTCAGTAGAATAGCTTGCACTTGATAACGCAGCCGTCACTGAGAAGCAACCTCCTGAAACGAGATCAAGCGGATTACTACCACTTGAATTCCATCACGGGTAAACCTCGTAAAAAAATACTGGGAAGGACGCGCCATGTATAGTTTGCCGGGCATCACCGCTTGCTGAGCTCAGAAGATGAAGTTTGTCACTATTTACTAGTACAGACCGGTTCGGCCGTCTCAAGCGTGTAAGTGACTCGAGATACCGTGGCCACTGTTCTGACACAGACTCATAGGCATTGCGGTCACCGTCCATGAAAGATCGAGTGAGACCTTGACTGGACATTGGGCCGGAGCCCGCGAGCGAGCACGGCTGAAAAGGGTTAGTGCGCTCTTAGCTCCGACATGGGCTCACGTTCGCGACGATCATAGCTACGACACCGTTCCTTCGTGCCTTCCACACAGCTCTAGTTTAATTCGCGCCCTCATGCTTGCTACGCCTTGCACCTCAGGATTGTTCCCCCTACTTCCATCTGCTTTACGATCTAACCTAAACCCCGTTGCTCATATCGCACCATGACGTCGGCCGTCGGCCCTCCAGTGGAGGAGTACAACTTCAATAATGCTCGCAACAACCGCAAGAAGATCGCGTACTTCTACGACTCTGATGTTGGTAATTTTGCATACACGTCTGGCCATCCCATGAAGCCGCATCGTATCCGCATTGCACACAGCTTGATCTTGAACACGGGGCTGTACAAGCATATGGAAATCTATGTAAGCTCAACCATGCCATAGCGCATGCCCAAGTCACGACTAACAATCCGTAAAGCGTGCCAAACCCGCCAACAAGTTCGAAATGACACAATTCCACACCGACGAATACATCGACTTTCTACACCGGGTCACGCCAGATAACATGGACAATTATGCTAAGGAACAAGGAAAGTTCAATGTGGGCGACGACTGCCCTGTTTTCGATGGACTCTTCGAGTTTTGCGCCATCAGTGCCGGAGGCAGCATGGAGGGTGCCGCGCGGCTGAATCGCGGCAAGTGCGACATCGCCATCAATTACGCAGGAGGTCTTCATCACGCGAAGAAAAGCGAGGCAAGTGGCTTCTGCTATGTCAATGGTAGGCGCCCCTTCTAGCGAGCATCTATATCCGCACAATCACGTTAACGCTATACCCAGACATCGTTCTCGGTATTCTAGAGCTCCTGCGCTTTCATGAGCGTGTTCTGTACATTGATATTGATGTTCACCACGGAGATGGTGTCGAAGAAGCTTTCTACACTACTGACCGTGTCATGACCGTCTCATTCCACAAGTATGGAGAGTATTTCCCAGGCACCGGCGAGCTTCGGGACATCGGCGTCGGCTCAGGCAAATACTACTCAGTAAATGTCCCGCTCCGAGACGGTATCGATGATACATCCTACAAGAACCTCTTCGAGCCTATCATTCAGGCGGTAATGGAATGGTACAAGCCGGGTGCAATTGTTCTTCAATGTGGAGGTGACAGTCTCTCTGGTGACCGTCTTGGTTGCTTCAACTTGAGCATGAAGGGTCACGCCAATTGCGTGTCTTTTGTCAAAGGCTTCAATGTTCCATGCTTGGTACTTGGTGGCGGTGGCTACACGATGAGGAACGTTGCGCGCACCTGGGCATATGAGACAAGTCTTTTGGTGGGCCACCCCATCGGTCCCGACTTGCCCTACAACGAATACTACGAATACTTTGCGCCTGACTTCGAACTGGATGTACGGTCGTCGAACATGGATAACGCCAATTCTGACGAGTACATCAACAAGATTCGAACGAGCGTGATCGAAAACCTCAAGCGTACACAACATGGCCCATCAGTGCAACTACAGGATGTGCCGGGCGATATCGAAGGCATGGATGATGAGGCAGATGCGGAGCTGGATGATCTCGATGAAGATGAGAACAAGGACGTACGTAACACGCAGCGCAGATGGGACAACAAGACCACGGACGAACGCGAGTTCGAGGAGAGCGAGGACGAAGACGAAGATGCACGCAACGGCATCATCAGAAAAGACAAGCCGCGGCGTCTCAATATCATGGACTATCAAAACGCCAATGCGGACGACAACTTCGACAGCGTTCCAGCAAGTCCGACAAGGGAAGCCAATGGAGAGACTCGGGGAGACGAGCAAGACACAAAGGCAGAGAGTTCAGCTGCAAAGCCGGTTGAAGTCGGCGCATCTGGTGAGCAGTCCGAGGATGGCGATGTCCGTATGGAGGATGATGCAGGCGTCACAGCGGACACAATTGCGACGGGCGAGGGTGCATCGACAACTCAACAGCCTACCGCCACGCCTGCAGACGTGGAAATGGCAGACGATGCTGATAAAGCCGCAGAGCCGTCCATGGCTAAAGAGCAGGGTGCAGAGGAGCGTAACGAGGAGGATGCCAACGCCGAGGCTGCAACTGAAGTTGCGGAGACGACTGATGCTTAGGCGGCATCTACATTCCCGCTTCGTTGGCGATACTTCATGGGCTATTAGGGTGGTTGATGCTTGACACGATTTGGTTTACATAGCGAGGCGCTGGTGGTTCATGATTGTTGGCTTAACAAGTATATCGTTCTTGCAGAATATGTAGGAAGATAGCTATGCGTAAAGCTACTAGGTCCGATTGAGTTCCTCACGTTACTATTGCCACAAACATGAAACCTTTCAGCTTGGGATGCCGCTCTCATTGAATCCGAGAGTCAGACCATTTGACTACACGATGTCGGGAAGCTGCTCTTTTCAGATTTGGGGGCGCCCTAGCAAGACCGTAATCAAAGTCGAGATCTGAAAGCTTGATTGCGGTAGACCAGTTACAGAGTTCCTCAGCATTCGCAATGAGTAGAGTCACTGGTGTTGCTGATACATGTTCAAGGACGGAGCTCGATGGGAGAGGTGATCAAACTTTTAATCCCGACTTAGCCCCACAGTGATCACACGTTAATATTTCGCACCAGAAGTCTTGGCTGTCGAACTTTGCAACTTCGCGCTGTAGTACCTTTCTTCGCAACAGCAACCACCCTATACAGAACTGCAAAAATGGCCTCTCGCGGGTATGTACCTACCATATTCCCGAAGCGCGCGCGGCAATGATGGCTAACAAGTGCACAGACGTGGTGGTCAGGGCAACAAGCTCAAGATGACTCTCGCTCTTCCTGTGTACGTCTTACCTTGCACTCCAGTCCCTCTACAGCATACCGCAAAGACAATCTGGCTCCCCCAGAGCTCTGAGGATAAAGCGCCATGAAAGAAGAAGGGCACGAGGCTAACAGAAGATGTACAGCGGTGCCGTCATGAACTGCGCAGACAACTCCGGCGCCCGTAACCTCTACGTTATCGCTGTCAAGGGCTTCGGTGCCCGTCTCAACCGTCTGCCCGCTGCAGGTGCTGGCGACATGGTTATGGCCACAGTCAAGAAGGGAAAGCCCGAGCTGAGGAAGAAGGTCATGCCCGCTGTTGTCGTTCGTCAGAGCAAGCCTTGGAAGCGCCCCGACGGTGTCTTCCTGTACTTTGAGGACAACGCTGGTGTCATTGTCAACCCCAAGGGCGAGATGAAGGGCAGTGCTATCACAGGACCCGTGGCAAAGGAGGCTGCTGAGCTATGGCCTGTGAGTTATGCTGGTCCACGGAATCACACGCGGATGGGTGCTAACATCTTTTTAATAGCGTATTGCCAGCAATGCTGGTGTCGTGATGTAAAGCGATTTTTCTCTTTGTTTCTGGGATAGCGGCTTGTCGATAGCTGTGGGACATGAATCACCACTATGAACGACGCCAAGCGAATGAAGAACAAAAGTCCATGATGATTCCCGGCAGCTTCCTCCAGACTCGAGGCGCTCTCTGACTTGTTTGCATTGAAAATTTGCGGTTCTTGAGACTGTCAAGGACTGACTGATACAGAAGATTCTCACTCTCGAGGGCGTTGCGATGAAGTCATGTCCCAGTACGATTTTGTTTGCGACTCGGCGCGGCCACTCTGGGCGTTCCTTCCAATCTGTCCATGGTTCTACATATGCGTCTGGCCCATTCCGTTCGAGCCTGTCTAGTGATGACTGAGACCGAATCTTGTCGTGTGCCAGGATCATACCTTTCTTAACACAGTTTTACGATCGGCTTCCGTTCCACTAAGAACGGCGTATATGGTGGCACGCGGTCGCTGCCGCTACACCTGGGTTCTACCTGCGTAGTGGCATGATGTAACCTTTTGTCTTTTGCTACATGATCTCGCACTGACCGCGATAATGGATCTCACACTCGGTCTAAAAGCCATGTATTTCTTCCGCACCTCGAGAGCTGCTCGTACGGGAAAAAGTTGTCACGCCTGCTAATTCAAGTCCAGAAACTAGTCCCACAAGATCGCGGCGTCGCACCTGGACGCAAACACAGGTTGCGCTGCAGGTGCCATGCTTCTCAACCTGCGCCTCGCAGATCCGAGAGTTTTGTCCACAAACGCGCCGGACAATGGCTACCTTGTACCAGCATGATGAGCCGCTGGCGTGCCTGAGCCAACACTGTCTTGTCTTGCTTGTCATCGCCCGACGAAAAGGACATCCTCACCTGGATCTGTCTATTATTTGTTCAACTCCTACGGAGCATTGGTCTGGTTGCAACTGGCATGTTTCGCGACTCCAGCATCTTGCAATTGCAAGTAATGGATGTCTCGTTATGGTGCTAAACTTTACGAAAGAAGACATTCGTATGTGTCATCCTCATTTGTACACCGCTGCTTGGCCAAGATTATGTGGTAGTGTCAGATAGTCCTCCGTTGTGATGAAGCTCGACGCCAGATCAGAGGTATGCGGAATCCCGCAAGACGACAAAGGATGGATCATGGGTACGATGAGCCCATGCAGTAAAAGCACACGAGGTGTGTAACTCCTGCCCACCGCAAGTTTCCTTTTGTCCCAGAGACTCACGAGTTTTATGTACACTGACAACATGCATTTCGCCACGCTGATCTTTGCTCTTGTTGCTAGCTACGCAGCTGCTTGAAGGTCCGTATACTCGAAGTGTACACAGTACTAGCCTTTGACAGAACTAGGAGAACTTGCCCCCCCAGACTCCCCGTCAGTCACCTACTGTGCAAGTCCAACGCCGCACGGCCTTAGTCTTGAGCGTCTTGACAGAAGCCCAAGATCCTAATCGAGAATTAACGCTGCGCAGACTTGCTCTTGGTCTGCCGTGGTGGACAACTGCAGGATTACAACACAAAGTTCAAGTGTCAGTTGGGCCCGGGGTTTGCGAATGGGACGTCATAGAGACTAGAGACTTTTGGGGGTTGTCTGAAGATTAGCTTTTGCTGAGGCTTGAGGGCGCCGCGCAGAGAAGTTGACATGGATCCAGCGAGAACGTCGTCAACGTTGTGGTGATGCGATGCGGGCATCTTTAGTGCCAGCCTACAGACATCAAACACCCCATGCTTGGCGATGCATGACCAGATGACAAACTCGCACGTATGCATCTATATAACCAGCAGGACTCCCTGAGTTCATTTCAATGGAGCAGTGTTCTACCGTCCTTATTTTCTGAGTCCAAAACGGCGTTGTTGCTCAACACCATGCCTCGCCTGCAAGACTGAGATCGCATCCTCAATTGATGCACCTCCTGCCTGCTGTGTCCACGATGGTTGTTGCTGGGTGTTGGTTTGGGAGTGTTCATGGGCCATGCCTCATGTTTTCTCTCATGCCCTGCTCCACCGCTTCAATATCTGCATTGTAGTGAAAGGGGCATGTGGCTTTCTGAGCAACACAACAGGAAAGCGTGAGCTGCTCTTCGCTGCCGGTCCCATAAGAGATCCACTTCTTGTCTATTGTTGCCTCCGTGCGCCTGTCATGTACGTTGCGTCCTCATTGAGTAGCGGGAGCTTTTCCAGCTCTATACTAGAGGCACGCGTGCTGGGATTCGTTTTCCTATCCGCTGGTGCTGGCGCGGGCTTCAGCGCTTAACTTGAGGGTGAGTCTCAGGCGTCTTTCTGTCCATAGTCGATGCCACGTTTTCGCGACGGACGAATGAATTGCTTTCTACTCCTGTACATTATAGTCAACAGGGCGATCGGATCTCTGCGAGGCACGCTCATAGAGGCACTCCGATATCGATCACCTGCTCGTTTGTTGGATGGTGCTCAAGTCCTGTGCACTCGGCACTGCGGCTCTCCGCATGCTTGGTCTACAGGTCCAGTTCATTCGAGGCTAAGCTTTCAGGTTTTCCCGCGAGATCCGGGATTTGAGGAGACTACGTTCCCATGTTGAATATATCGTCTTGAGCTTTACCAGCCACATCTGTTCGTCTTGGCTCAACGATCGTCCTGTTGGTGCGCTTACGCGAAGCCTGGCAATACTGATCAACTGAGCTCAACTGTTTATACCACTGTAGACTAACAGAGTACCCATGCAGCCAAGGCCATAAGCGTTGATGAAGAACAAAATGCAACAAGCAAGGCACGAGGGGAAGTCCAACAAGTCTCGGCGATGACTCGGCTAGCGCTGGGCTGTCACACTCA
Source organism: Taxillus chinensis (assembly GCA_023512835.1). Lineage (NCBI taxonomy): Eukaryota > Viridiplantae > Streptophyta > Magnoliopsida > Santalales > Loranthaceae > Taxillus > Taxillus chinensis. Next base: position 59,586 of record JAKCVP010000383.1, on the reverse strand, counting down.
CGTGCACAGACCATCTGTTGAAATATAGATGATGATTGGATGAATATATACATATCTAATTAACTAAAGGAGCAAGTACAATACAGAAGAGAGAGATACTATAGGAGGTACGCTAAGCCTATTTAGGAAACTTACGTGACTAATAGGTTACGTAATATTATATTAAATAAACGTCCTTATTTCTAATATACCTTTCCTACCTTTTATAGAGTCTATAAATAGTACGAATTTACCTATAGTTCGACTAATTTATTCTTTATATATATAGAGTATTATCTTAAAAGGAATATATATAGTCCTACTACCTCTTATAGTTATTATTACCTTATAGGCTAGTAGTTTAGTTCTACTAAATAATACCGATTTACCTTCGGAATTCTTCGAATTTCTAGCGCGATAGGTACTTAGTTAGCTTATCGGCTTTCTAGTTATTAGTACTAATCTAGAGTACCTATAGACGTCCCGATATCGTCTCCTAGTAGATCTAGTACTAATATATATCTATATAGTATAGCTTTATAGATAGCGTTTAATCGTTAGAGTTTACGATCGAAACTACTCTATAATTATTATAAAAGATAGTTAGTTAAACCTATAACTTGAATTACAGGGATTCGAACACCCTCTACCACTAGTATATATACCTAGCGATAGATAATAGCGCAAGCAGTTCTACCTCTATAGTTAAGGTCGTTACCGTCTTCTACTTTACTACCTTCTACTCCACTGCTACGCCGTACATGGTGATCAACAGGCCTTGATTAAATTGAGCCAGCGTAGCATGCGCTTTGGCGACGTCAGGCGTGTGGTAATAGCTGTATGTCCAATGGATCTAATCTTTTGTTGGTATCCTTTGATGGTTGCCTTTAATACCTATCTAGTGTTTAGATTCAGGTCTACGGTGGTCGTAATTAGTACCGAGGGGAATTTACCTATAATCTTATCGAGATTAAACTTTGTAACAAGCTTCTCGATATAAGCTTATTAGGTTAAAAATAGCTTATTTTCGGCCCTATTACGCCTAATTTCTAGCCCTAGAAACTAGGTTACGTCCCCTTAGTAAGTTATTTCGAATTTCTTATTAAGGAATAATTTAAATTCCTTTTACGAGCGAATCTTGATATAGCTAGTATATAAGGATAATATTATCTATATAGAATAATAATAATATACCTTTACCGTATAAGAGGTAGTTAAGGCCTAGAATAGATTCGAATCCGAATTCTTCTAACTCCTAGACGAGATAGTCGAACTATAGCTTTAGTAATTCGGCTAATCTATATAGGGCGCGTAGTAATAGTAGTACTATACCTAGTTACTTAAATCCTAGTAGATACTAATAATATAAGTCCTTATTTATCTTAGCGTAAGGAAAAGTATTAACTACGTCGAACTATATAGTCTCTAATCTAAATACTACGATAAGTACGTAGAGGTAGCGAAACACCTTATAGGCGAGTATTACTATATATATATCTTAAGCTATTAGTAACTTAAGATCTCCGCGAATATAAAGGCGAGCCTTATATCTAATAAGATATCTAGTCTTATTATACTTATATATAAATACCTACTAAAGTAGTAGTTTATATCTATTATAATTCTTAACCGTTCTCTAAGTTAGACGTACTTAGAGTTTTATTATCTCTACCTCCGTAGCCTTCTTGAATTTATTATATTTCGGATAGGATAATAACTAATACTAGTTATTAGGCGGGTAGTAATTCAGAATAGTAGATTCTTAGATAAGTTTTCGATAGTATTTCGATATCTATAGCGAACGTACTATAGTACTTAGGCGTTAGTAAAAGCGAATCGAAAATAGGTATTAATAATCTAGGGGAGATAGAGATAATACTAGCCGACGGAGTTAGATCTTATAATCTATTATTATTAGTAGGAGTAGGTATTAGATAAGGATCTATCTTAACCTACTTAGGTGATTAGTTACCTTTCCCTTCTCTATCTCTATTTTAGACTGTTTTATTAACCTTAAAAAGTAGTTATTTTACTATACTTTCTAGGTCCTAAAATAGCGTAACTTCTTAGGGAATATTTAATAGTAATATAATCCTTTAGATAATAAGATTATAATAGGCTTACGGTATCTATTCCGCTAGCGACGCTTCCTTAATCTCGAATAGTTAGTACCGTTTATAGTCTTTAAAGTATATATCGCGAGTACGGATAACCTTATTCTAGGATAGAATCTAAATATTAAAGATATTAGTCGAATCTAAGTAACTAACGTAGAAACTAATATATACTCTAGGATCTAATTTAGTAAGCCTTAGGATATAGTAGCGAAGTATAAAAGCCTTATATCCGATAGGATAAAGATAAGCGAGCGATAGGCGTTTTCCCGTCGCTATCTCGAATAGTATTCGCTAATCTAATTACCTATTTAGGATCCTATTTAAAGTATATATAGCTACTTGTATTAGCTATAGCTAGAGATCCTAGGGTAGGGATAAGTCTATTCTAAACACCCTAGCGACCCTCTAGATTATCTTACCTACTACTTTAGTAGCGCCATTCTAGGCTAGAGTTTTAGGAGTAGATATTATACGAATTATACCCCGATTTATAAATACCTTATTAGCCTTACCTTTTAGCGCTCCCTTAATATCTAAGTAGAACGTAATAGTCTTTACTCTAAAGCCTATCTCTATACGCTTAAAGTATTATTCTAGAGTATTAGCGGCGGCGTCTTTAGATCGGTAAGTATAACCGATATAGTAGTATTCTTTTTCGTAGTAAAAATAGCTAAAGAATTTATATATTATATTACTATTACTTACGTCTAGAATAGACCTATTAAGTTCTATTAAGTCCTATAAGACGACGGCGAGGTGCTCGGATTCCTTAATAGTTAATAACTCTCGATTCTTATTACTCTAGCGAGAGATAATAGCTTTTACCTTTAATAGTACGTATATATCGTAGTCGATAAAGGAAGGTACTAGTTCTTTAGTTATATTCTAAAAGTTCGTTCCTTAAGTATTTTAAGCTAGGTACGAAACTACCTCTAGATTTATATACTTAAGTAACTTATACTATTACTTTAGCGATAAAGAGAGCTCTTTTAGGACTACTTTTAATAAAGTAATAGTACCTACTATTACTTATTTTTCGTAGAGTTTCTCTATAGCCTAATAGCCTATTAATTCTACCTTAAAAATATTATAAAGGTTCGTCTATTTACTAGTCTTATTACCGACCGAAATCAAGTAATTTAGTTCGGTTATAATATAGTAAATATTTACCTTATTAAGTCTTTATAACGAGACTAAATTTATTATAAAATTAGGAACGTAATATATATCCTTTAAGATAAACTCTTTAAATAATCTATTTAATAACTTAATCTTAGTATCTACTACTATTATAACGTCGATAGTCTTATTTCCGTAATAGAGTTTCTTATTAACCTATCGATAGTTAAATAGACGATTCTAGTCTATAAGAGTATCGTTAACTATATAGACCTTAGCTCTACTATCGAGAATAATATAGTTAAATAGTAGTAGTTCTAAACTAGTATATCTAGTATAGGTAGTACGAATCGGATAAATAGTAGCTATATAAGTTACCTTATTATCCTTAGAGTTATTATTACTATTTTTCTCCTTATTATACTATTTCTACTTACTAATAGCGTCCTTAATAGCGGTATCAAGTCGGGGATCTATCTTGCGTTTCTTTATAATCTTGTCCTTAGTATCTATAAAGGGCTTCTAATTTTTAGACGGCGTAGTACTTAATCGTTTAAATACTAATAGTATACCTATTAATATATACTACTATAAATATAAGGCTTATAGTTAGTAGATTATCTATACCTATTACCTAGTTAGCTACGCCCCGCTAAGGATACGCTTACTATACTAATACTCTTCGTCCTCGATAATAATAAACTTTCCTTTTTTAGGAACGTTTAAATTCCTTTATTAAGGAAATAGGTACTCTAGAGTTTAAGAGTATCTTTTATCGAGAAGTATAGATATAGTTTATTTTTAATCTCGAATTTATCTCTACGGATAAGATTAGGGTAAAATAGTTCGATCGAACTTAAGAACTAGATCGCTATATTTCTCTCTAACTATATATTATTTAGAAACGTATCTTTAAGTCTCTAATAGAGTATTATCTATTCGTTAAAGTATATCTAGATATCTTTACTATACAGTATAGTTATAAGGCGATCTTGATTATTTTCGATAATCTATTACTCTATAAATTTATTTAGAGCAATTACGACCTTTAAGGCTATAAGTTTATTCTTTATACCTTTCTCCCTTAATACTACTATTATTAAGCTAGATAATAGTATTACTTTAAAGAAGACTTATAATAAAGTAAGACCTCGTTCTTATTATTTAAATTCTTTATAATCGATCTAGTAGAATATAACTATCTCGCGTATTAATATACGTTCTTTAATTAAGAGATCTATATAGTTCTTAGCTATTAGATTAACTATAGATAGTATAGTCCGCTAAGGCTTAAGAACTATAGGTTTAAGTAGAGATTTATCTACCTTAGGGTTAATCTTTTCCTATAGGTTATTATATTCTATATATTCTTAAAAAATTTCGATACTATACTTTCTAGTCTAGTAATTTCTCGAGACGAATAGTAGTCTTTATTTAGTATACGTTCGCTATAGTAATAGTATCGGATATAGTTAGATCGAATAGATCGAGCGTCGGAAAATAATTCGAGTATATAATTAGCTCTTATTTAGATTACTCTATAGGGATAGTCTAGTCTAGTTATCTTAATTAGTCGATTAAGATACCTTCTTCTTATTCTAGATTTTATACTAGATTAATAGGTATAGAGTTAGTACTCCTTAACCTATTATCTAGTCCTCGTATATACCTAGGTAGTCTATCCCTAGTAGTTTAAAGTCTAGAATTCAATAATCGAGTTAGTCTTCTACTTATCGATTTTAGGTATCCTATAGGTCTTAATAATAAGTAATAGTATCTAATTCGCGTAGGATACGATAGCCGGGCTTATAACTATTAAAATATAGATAATAATTAGATAAATATATATATATCTGATTAACTAAAGGAGCAAGTATAATATAGAAGGGAGAGATACTATAGGAGGTGCGCTAAGCCTATTTAGGAAACTCACGTGACTAATAGGTCACGTGACATCATGTCAAATGAACGTCCTTATTTCCAACACCATCTCCTTTACCAAACATCAAACGTCATCTAGCGCGCTCCAGTCGTTTCCCCTCACTTCAAGCCTGCGCATTGGCCGCTCTCGTCGCTGGACAGACGGAAGAGACGCGGGCAGACACCCGTCGTGTATGCGCGGCTGACCCTCTGGCAAGGCTGAGAGCGTGCGATTTGGGAGAGGAAAGGAACTGGTGCGCAGGACATACCCTCTGTACCTCGGGTCACGTTTCTTGCTTCTCCACTTTGTCTCGCAGTCATTGCTTCTACTATATATCTTATAAGATATCGTGCATTTAAGAATCTAGGACGGATCAACGTGCATCATGCCTGGCCAGCGCTCGCCGCATACAATTTCTCTTCCTCAGACAGATCTGCTTAGCTATCTCTTTCCCAGGAACACGAAGCCGAGCGCTTCACCTCTGTACATTGACGCGGCTGATCCATCGCACTACATTACGCCTGCAGACGTTTTGTCTTATGCACGGCGCATCGGGTATGCCTTGATCAACACTCTTTCTTTACCGCGCGACAGCGTGGTGCTCCTGCTGTCGCAGAACCATATTCTAGTGCCGGTCCTCTACCTTGCTGTCACAGGGAACGGGTTTATCTTCTCCGGATCGAATCCTGCCTATGAGCCTCACGAGATTGCACATCAGATTCGCGATGCAAGCGCTAGTATCTTGCTTGTTGATCCGCGACTGGTGGACAATGCGCTGCGCGCCGCGGAGCAGACTGGATTTGATAGGAGTAGGATCTATCTCTTCGACGACAAGCCATGTAGATCTGTCCATGGACTCAAGGATTGGATGTCATTCCTTCCCAGCCCCTCATCGCGTGAGGCTACGTCCTTTGAATGGAGACCATTTTCAGCTGAGGAGTCGACGTCTCGGACGAGCATCCTGAACTACTCATCCGGCACAACCGGACTGAGCAAAGGCGTCCGTATCTCTTCTTCGAATGTCATTGCAAATGTAGAGCAGTCGCTTTACATGAGACGACTGCGCTCTTCGGACCCTTCATCTCTCGTTGCTGCGCCAACTATCTGGGACCTCGAGTCGCCAGCCCGACAGCGCCAGTGCAGGCCAGAGGAAGCAGAGGAGCGTTGGCTGGGCTTTTTGCCGCTCTACCACGCTTATGGACAACTCTGGTCCATCGTAGCTGCTGCGCGCACATTGACGCCCGTCTTCTTCATGCGTGCCTTTGACTTCGGAACTTGGCTTGCCAATGTCGAGCGTTACCGCATAACACATGTTCAGACCGCACCGCCGTTGCTGGTACTACTAGCAAAGCGCCCAGAGGTAGCCAAGCATGACCTGAAGAGTCTTCGAAACCTCTTGTGCGGAGCTGCTCCGCTAAGCAAGGAACTGCAGGCTGAAGTCAAACGGGCATTACCAGGTTGCAACGTGAGTCAGACAATGGGCATGACCGAGCTGACGTGCAGCACAACGCATGTTCCTGGTCTGGTAGAAGATGACAGCGGCGCCGTGGGTCAAGCTGATCCAAATTGTGAGATCAAGCTAGTCGATGAAGGCGGCATGACAGTCGAGAATGATAACGAGCCGGGAGAATTGTGCGTCAAAGGACCAAATGTTGGTCTGGGTTACTGGCGGAATGAGGAGGCAACAAGAAACCTGTTCGACGAAGAGGGCTTCCTCAAGAGCGGTGATGTCGCGATCAGACGTAAAGGATGGTACACCATCGTAGATCGGAAGAAGGAGCTGATCAAAGTACGCGGTTTCCAGGTCGCACCCGCTGAGCTCGAAGGTCGCTTGATGGAGTCGGAATGGGTCGCTGATGCCGCCGTTGTAGGGGTCAAAGGCGAGCATGAAGAGTATCCCAGAGCATATGTAGTCTTAAAGGACGATGTGACGGTAGATGCTGAAAGGGTGAGAACGTGGCTGGATTCAAGAGTGGCAAGACATAAGAAATTGACGGGAGGTGTGCGCATTGTGGAGGAGATCCCGAAGAGTCCTTCGGGAAAGATTATTAGGAAAGTCATGCGACAGTGGGCGGAGCGAGATGGTCTGGACGGTGAGAAGACCGTAAAGGCGAAACTGTGATTGAGCAGCAGGGTTGATGGTTTGAACATTCAATGTCGACCTTAGGCTTCCAAAGAACGGGCGCTTTCGAATATAGGACTCGGACCAAGGCACGCAGCTAGGATTCGCCGCTCGATGGGTCGATCAAGGGCATCTTGACTCTGTACGCCTGTTTCCTCAAAACCATAGACGTCCCGGTCTGATGCAGGAGTGCTGAGAGACTAGAGCCGCAGCCAGGAAAGACAGTACGAATCTCGGTCTTCCCTGCTGTGGTACAGGAGGACGGTGGCTCGAAGACGGTGCGGCGCAGTCGCGTGCGAGCGCAGGTCCTTGTTCCAGTTTCGGTTCGATGACTTGTACACGATAATCTCCAACTTCGTGACCACGTACGGCTGCTACAACGTCTTCCAGTTTGCGCACATCAGCAGCTAGCTCGCGACGCATGTTGATAAGTCTAGTGCTTTCCGTGATCCACAGGCTGCATTCGGTAAGCGAGATGGCGTCTGCAGCCTGTTGTAGGCAGTATTTTTCCGCAGCATAGATTTCAATCTCTTTCCGCCGGAGGTAGTTCTTCCGTTGGAGCAAAGGAAATAAAGATTGCTCCGGTGCTATGATCTCACATGTCCACATTGCTTCGAGCGAGGCAAGGCTGGAGTCCAGTTCATCGTTATCCAAGAGGTTTTGTAGAATGTGCTGCTTGAGTTCCAAGGGGAGAATTTGGAGAAGGTTTGACGACTCTCGGTGTCCAGCGGCGCCAGAAGGAAGTAGCATGTTACCTCGTGTCTTCATGGTGACTGGTGTAGGCAATGCTGGTCCCGTGACTGACATTGGTGTTGAACGTCCAACGACCTCGACAGTATCAGTTATGAGTTGATACTACAGACTGTCCGTTATAAGAAGAAATGAATATGGCCGTTCTGACTGAGATAAAAGTGTCGTGTTGGGTCATGCTTACCTCCAGCAGTTCCTGAGCGTGACTGGCACGACTGGTTGCCCAAGTCAGGTCATCAGGTGGTGTATCTGACCACAGCCACGAGGTTCCGCAGGGCAGGAGATATTTCTGACAACAATTCGGATATCAGCCCCCGGCGTCGAATTCAGATGATCAGTGAAAGCCTGACAGCTGTGTCATTCGCATCAGCATTTGCGTGCGACTCCTTCAGGAGCTTGCTTTGTGGTTGGTGACCACAACGCAACGAATCAGGCAGAAGTACGATGCTGAACCGCTTCTTACTCCGCTGCGAAGAGCGGGTCGCAAGAAGCCTCAAGGCACAATGCAGGTGCGACCGCGTCCGAGCCGACATGGCATACACTTTAATGGAGTGGAGGCAGGATGCCGACACCGGAACGGACATGACAAACGGCAGCTTGCTTCTTGACGTCTTCACGCGAATTGCTGACATGTTTCCACCTGCTTGGGAACGCTCTCATTCTCCACAGCACGTTGTAAGATTTTAACACGGTGCGCAATGCCTTTGAGCATTGCAGTCGTCTGCGCGGACTGAGATGGGCTCGGCAGGCCAGACTCCAGAATCATCGATCAACGTAGTACCTAGTGGCTGCAGCTCGATACGGGCAGCTCGGCGTCTATGAAGACTGCAAAGACGTTGGATCATGCCTTTGGCGGAAACGTCTGGAGGTAGAGACGTCGCTCCAACTTGCGCTGCATCATTAGATGGCGGGAGCACGCGTTTGGCAGCGTGGAAGGCGGAGACGTCAAGAGATGTTCTCAGGAGAAATCGAGCCCGCGCAGGGTATCCTGACCTGTGAGGCTGTTGTCTGGGAGACGGAACCGGCAGCACGCTCCACAGATACGACCACATACCTCTTGTCCTCGCACGTAAATAGATCAGACAAACCATGAGGAATTCGGCACAGGGGCAAGTCTCATTTGAAGAAAATAAGAAAAAAAAAAAACGTCTGGCAGGCTCTGACACGAGCATCGCTCGCTCAAGTCAATGGCATTCATCTCATACGCTGATGGTTTTGAACACCCCAAACCCGCTGCCCCCAGTGGCCATCAAGGCACCCGGAAACTGAGGATGCCAATGGCATTCCTTCACCTGGTCCATATAGTGCACGAACAGTAGCTGAGGAGGCACATCCTTCGCATCTGCCGTGAACTGGCTCTCCTCGTCATCCAACTCGACTGCCAGATCCCACAGCGTCAAAGTGTTGTCGCCGGCGCAAACAGCAACAATGCTGTCATCAGTCGGATGCCACTCGACGCATGTTATTTGCTCTCGATGGAAATCGAACCGCGCAATAGGTGTTGACTTGAGATCACCGCCACCAGCTTGAGGCTTCCATTGCCGTAAATCCCACACGGCAAAAACCCCGTTGTCATCGCCTGACGCTAGCAGATGTGCAGTCTTCCTCGACCAAGAGAGGACATTGATATCTGTATCACTAGCCTTGACACTTAATGCTGGCTTGTGTGTCTTTGATCGCAGATCCCAGACTTTGATGGTGCCGTCTGCGCTCGCCGAGGCAAAAACCGTTGGCTCAGAAGGAGACCATTGGATCTCTTCAACACTGCTTGTATGGCCCAGAAACGGCTTTGGATCCGTGGTCCAAGTGCCATCAGAGGCTTGTGACGTAAGGAAGATCTTGCCAGAGACATCGCCTGTGAGCAGCTTCCGGCTCGAGTGCGGAGACCAATCGATCGCGTAGCCTTCGACGCCCTGATGGGCTTTCACTGTGTGTACCGGCGTGTTGGCTTGTGGATCAAGCGTATAACCGGGGGTATCAAACGACGTGAGATGGGGTGTGATATCGTGGATGAAGACATTTCCAGACTCTGTGAAGGCTGCAGTGAATGTTGTTGCAATTGCTGTGGGGTCACTGCTTGGTTTTTGGTGCGCACGTATCCGATTTGTGCAGGTTCCTATCTTGATCCCCCGTGTGTCCAGTACTGGATCCGCATCTTCGTCCTCATCCTCATCGTCATCATCCTCTTCTTCTGGCCTGTCCATTTTCGCCAGTTTGCTGAGCTTCAAAACCATGATCTCATTCTCCTTGTCGCGACCCCGCGCAGCCTGGGTTCCCGCGACCGCGTAGAAGGTGGAAGGGTACTTTTTTCGGGCCCGGCCTTCACCGAGATGATCGCGCAGAATGTCAAAGGACAGACACGGCCAAGGAGATTCAAGGGCATGAAGCATCTCGTATGTGGACAAGTCAGGAGCCAGCACTTGGCCAGCATCGAGCTTGTGTCTACCAGGAATGAACGTCTGCGGGTCTACGTCCATCTTGTCTGGTCCCTCAATTTAGCATGTGGTTCTTGTGCTTCACGGGGCGCGTATACGTGCCCCTCACATACCTGCGTCTCTATTCGCCTCGCCTTCCTCTTCGTCTGGCAGTCCATCTTCGCCAGCCACCATGATCTCATCTTCAAATTCGTCTTCGTAGTCATCCTCAAAGTGCCCCACTTCTGGATCGTTTCCTGAGGGCACAGGCCGATCGCCTTGCTTCAGCGCGGCTGCGGTGGCCTGGTCTCCATCGGCAGGTCTCTTGCTCATTGTGTGAATGTGAATTGGCCGAATTTGCGAATACAATGGAAATCCTGTGAACCGCCATCCAGAAAAAAGTTTGGGAGCTCGATATGCTCTTCGGTGAAACAATACTCCGCGTGCCCTTGCAGCCCCATAGCGCGCTTCGACCCTTCTGCAAACAAAACACCAACACCTGCAGCAAACAAGACCATAATCCTCACCTGTCACTCTTTTCAATCCTCAGGATAGTGTCCGAGCGTGCTGGCGCGCTTCCTCGCGGCGATCATCTTCACGAAACTTCAAATTCGCAATTCGTAGCGTTGAAGCCTTTCTCACCACCTCGCGAGCCAACAGAAGTGCAGTGCTCAATTATAAGTTCGAGGGCCATCTCAAGCCACGCGTTCCAGTCTGCTACCAGATTGTCGTCGCTTGCTCCTAAGCTACTTCACTCACATCGTCGCGGCGGAAGTATACACGCCAACCACCGCTCCACCCGCAATTACTCTCCACGTCCCACGTCTCTAATCTCGTCCACCCCACCTCGCTCCACTCATCACTCCCCCCGACGTCTTCTCCAATCACGGCGGCCCAATTTTCATCCGGGGAACTTCCCGCCCGCTTCAAGGAGCTGTCAGTGATGGATGGCACAAGCGACTCTGCATTTCCATCTCATAACGCTCCGCCCTTTGACGACCAGCAACCCCCCTCGGCCGCGGCTGCCGCGAACGGCCACCAACCTTCATACGAATCCGCGCGACCTTCCACCTCATATTCTGACACTGGCTTTCGTCCCTACTCCTCCACAAGCGAAATCCCTTCGGGAACTCTGATGGACTTCTCGCAACAAGATGCATCCGCGCAAGCGGGTCAGCAAGTTCGCCCTTCCCCATCGATTCCGTCTCGTCCTGCCTCTGGCTTATCAAACCCACAGACGACGACGGCCGCATCACAATCTGGCGGCAAAGATAAGGATAGCAACGTAGTCATCAAGGTTGGCATGGTTGGCGATGCGCAAATAGGGAAAACGTCTCTGATGGTCAAATACGTGGAAGGTTCATGGGATGAAGACTACATCCAAACGCTAGGCGTCAACTTTATGGAAAAAACCGTGAGCATTCGCAATACAGAAATAACATTTTCGATCTGGGATCTGGGTGGACAGCGCGAGTTCGTTAACATGCTGCCGCTCGTCTGCAACGATGCCGTCGCTATATTGTTCATGTTCGACCTGACGCGGAAAAGCACGCTGAACTCGATTAAGGAGTGGTACCGTCAGGGAAGAGGATTTAACAAGACTGCGATTCCGTTCCTGGTTGGCACCAAGTACGACCACTTTGTCAATTTCCCGCGCGAGGAGCAGGAAGAGATTAGCAAGCAGGCACGACGCTTTGCAACGGCAATGAAAGCGAGCTTGATCTTCAGCAGCACAAGTCACTCCATCAATGTGCAAAAGGTGAGTTGAGAGCAGACGCTTTGACGGATCCCGCCCTGGGCGAATCGCTAACTTGCGTAACTCACAGATTTTCAAAATTGTCCTCAGCAAAGCTTTTGATCTTCGGTGCACAATTCCAGAAATTGAAAACGTAGGAGAGCCGCTACTGCTCTATCAGGGTGTTTGATGCGCCGTAGACGCCGAAGAAAATATAAGAACGTATCATGAGACGACGACCGCGACGAATGTTTGTGAACTGTAGGCTGAATCTGGCAAGCCGTCTGCATGAGACCCGAATCGAATCCAACCAAAACCCAGCCATCTTCGCTCACGGCCCTCCCCTCCGCTCGACGATCTTCCATCGGTAATCTTTAGCCAATGTAAAAGGGGACAGACGCCATATTTCACATCCGCCTGCAAAACAGAAAAAGGGAAAGCCAAGTATGCATCAAGCCAGCAATGGAGACGAAGGATAGAAGTTCGGGCCCGCGTCTGGTGCAAAAGGCGAGAGTCGAGGGTCGAGGGGAAGAGAGTGAGGGTATACCTAGGTAGTCATGTCGTCGATACGAAGCCGAGAGAACGTGCAGACTGGTCTCACCGTAGGACGGGAAACCGTCATCTTAACCAGTCTGCTAGTAGATAGCTGAACCCAGTATAAGTTTGCCCTACTGTCGATACCATTGCGGATCAAGCTGCCTGCATTTGTGGGCTGCTGTTGTGCTTAGCTGGTCTGAAATGGACATTGACGCGAACTTGCTCTTCTCCTTTCCTTCAGTGTGGGTACTTATTTGCGATTCTGAATCAAAGGCACATCTCGAAGATTGAAAAGCAATGTAATTAGGTTTCGTCATGCTAAAACGCTCAGAATCATTGACCGCTATCATACACATACAATTGGCTCCCCTTTGAGCAAGCTGCATTGAGAATGCCGATGCTCAAGCGCGGATGATGCCACACGAGTAAAAGCTCATGCATACCGTTAGGTGAGCAAGTACGCAGATCCGATCATTGCCACAGCCGCCAAAATCATGCTCTGTCGCACAGCTTGACCAAGCGTACTATCCGCGTCAGAGCTTGCGCAGGAACCGTCGAGTAAGCTGCCGCCATGCTTGGAATTGTCACCTTTGCTGCAGGCTGTAGTGCTTTGTCCAGTTTGCGCAGGTGCATCGCTGGTCTGGATCGCAATTGTGCTCGTTCCCTGCGTCGGGCTTGGACTGCTCGCAACAAGGATGGGCGTCGAGGTTGGTGTCGATCCGACAGGGGGAGAGGATGCATCTGGACTGGATGGAGCGCTAGAGGGCGTACTTGTGGGCATGTCGGTAGGACTGGTGCACTGGTCGCTACTCTTGTGAAGGGTCAAAATCCGAGTTGACTGCACGTAGCTCGTAACATGAACGGTTGTTGTTAAAGGTTCAGGAGTCGAGGGCGTTGGCGTGACAAGTGGAGTGGTCATAACCGCGGGCGTGGACAATGGCGTGGTAGAAGTCACTTGGGTGGAGAGTAGAGCACTGTTGATCTGTGCAGGATCGCCTTGATCTCCAGTGAAGACAATGTTCTTGCAAAGTGTAGTCGGCCCTTGGTGCTCTAAAAAGACCCCAATGAGCAGCTGTTTGTTCTTTTGGTCGCTAGAGCACCCCTGAATAATGGTATTCTGCATCGCGATGAGTGCGTAGGCGCAGTCCGCGGAGCAATTGTTCAGGCCCGATGGGAAGTCAGTCGCCTGACACGTAGGAATTTGGGCATCATCTTAAGGGCCAGGGTTAGCAACGGACCGCAAGTCGACCCTCTGCGTTTTGCAACTCACACACTGATTGACAATTGCCAGTCAGTCCCGTCGCTTTCGGAGCGAAGTCGGATAACGCCAATCCAGCTACTAGAGCTGGCAGTGCAAGAAAGGCAAGGACCAATGAGTGCATTTTGCTCGCGCGAGCCTTTAGAGTGGGTGAGGTTTTGACGAGTTGTTCGCAATAGAATTTGGGGAGCGAGTGCAGCCGAGCGGGGGAGCCAAGGCTTGTGCTCTCGATACGATGTCTGTGTGGAAAGCGAGGTCGCTGGAATCCCGTGGAAGTAGTTACTCTTCCTATCCGGAGTCGGTGATGAAGGTCGTCAGCGAGAATGCAGCTGAGATGCCGTCTCGGGTGATTGGTCGGCGGTGAAGTCAGAATGTCGAACAAGAGTGAGGGAATCCTGTTGATCGTTATGCGTGAAATTTGCGGGATACGTGAAATGTGGAAAGATGGCGAATGATGGGATAAGAAGGATTACGAGGCGGTGATAGCGATGACAGGTCAAGAAGGGGAAGGAACGGCGACTTCAGGCTTCGCAGTAAGACCAGCTCACTGTCCACCTTCCAGGAAGAATAACAAAGGAGGAAGAAAGCTCGCGACGCAAGAAGATCACGAGAAAGAGGAGTACTGCCGCGGTCATGGAAGCAATGGTTCTAAAGTCTATGTACAGTCTCTGGGCGCTTACGGTGGAGGACGCCTAGGCAGGCCTGCATTGGGCGGGCGATGCCGTTCAAATGCCGAGAAGAGCTCCTCCATATTACCTAGCACTGTAGGCCAAAAGCGGAGTGGCACGGAGGATCGTCAAAGATGTCTGACAGGATGAAGAGAGCAGAAGCTGGTGGGGATGAAACAGAGGAGTTGAACAGACGGAGTGGGCGGGACGCTTCTGATTGGCTCCGCTTCGGCCTGCGAAACAAGACGTCAGGGCGCGGACAATGCTGGCCAAGCATCCTCCACGCTTTCTACTCCTGCCCGGCGCTTACTCCTTCCCTCGTTCCTCTACCCTCGGACGCCTATCTCATGTCTTCAGCTGCATCTGAAACCGATCGTTCATCATTGCATTGGCCGCATATGTACAACTCCTGTCGCATTGATGCATCTACTTCGCTCTCACGCTGAAGAGTAAACCTCGCCAAGCTGCTGTTCGAAGTTTCCCTAGTTCATAACCAGGACAGATCGGAACCGCACATTGCCCTCTTCCATGTGCTTCAGCGCTTCACTCGCTTTCTCCAAGGGGAAAGTCTCGACCATGCAGTTGACGTCGTGGATGTCAGCAAAGGCGATTGCCTCTTCCGAATCCAACTGGTGACCCGAGGCCCATCCGTGCACTGAGATACCCTTGACAATCATCGATACCGTGTCGACGCCAACCTCGCCAACAGCTGTTTCGCTGTGTCAGCATCATAAGCGACAGTCACCAAATATGGAAGACTTACGAGCCAGGATCAACAGCTTGCCCTTGGGTGCAATACCTCCAATCAGCTGGCCAATGATCTTTGGGTTGGGTGCAGTGACGACAATCAGATCTGCACCACCGAGCTTCTGCAGAGCCTGCGCTTGGTCCTCCTTGCTACCATCAACGTAATGGTGCGCACCGAGCTTAGTTGCAAAGTCCTTCTTCTTGTCGCTGCTGGACAACGCGACGGTGTTGTATCCCATCTTTCTGCTGTCTGCTAATCGTCAGCTGCTGTTGCCAAGTGAGACAAGGTTGAGCGACTTACACTGCAATCCCAAGTGACCAAGGCCGCCGAGACCCTGGATGGCAACAGTGCCACCTGGGGTAACGTTCATCTGTCTCAGACTTTGGAAGAGTGTCACACCTGCACACAGCAGTGGCGCGCCCTTGGCGACGTCCAAATCCTTGGGAATGCGGACCGTGGACTCGGATCGCAAAGTGCACCATTCTGCGTATCCACCATCGCGGCTGACGCCGTTGACGAGCTCATTCTCGCAGAACTGAAAACCGCCGCGCTGACATTGCTTGCATGCATTGTCATGACCACCGTGCCAGCCGCCACCGACACGATCGCCGACCTTCCACTTCTTCTCAGACTTTGATACTGCCGCTACATCACCAATGACCTGCGACGTGTTAGTGTCTGGGCGTCATTACGTGTGTTGGCTGTCGCCGTTCCCTAGATCGTAGAGATGCGCTATGCTGGCGGGGTAAAAGTACCGACCTCATGTCCTGGGATGCGAGGGAATAACTCGCCAAATGCGCCGGCGCCGACGGCAGAGTCGGAATGACAGACACCACAAGCGAGGACCTTGATCAGGATCTCGCCGTCCTTGAGCTCGTCGGGCTGTACAACAGGAATCTCCTTCAAGGTCAAGCCTTGCCCAGCCTTTTCGAAGATTTGGGCCTTTGCTGTCTTGGGGATGGTGTAGGATGTCATTGTGGCCTTGATGTTCTGGGTAATGTTGTGGAGTGTTTGCATTGAAGGTGGGGTCTTGCGTTGTGGTGAGGTTGGAATGTTCAGAGAAGAGGAAGAGTGGATCCGGCACACACTGCAACCTCTGAGAGTTAAAAGAGGGGTCAGTTGTCCAGCTACCCTCTGCGCCGTTAATGCGTAATCGCCGCTGAGACTGACAGTTCATGCTTGACTGGAGGCGCGGTGATGTCATGAGTTAGCTTCAATGCGCTTGACGTAGCGTTCCACATACCGACCTAGGTAGGTCTACGGATGCCATCGCTAATAGAGGATTGACTAAGAGTCCTTTTCGCGCGTACACTGAGCCCGAAGACGAATCGAATAAATAAAAGGTGATTAGGTACAGTTTGCAGGCAAAGACATGCATTGCCGAGCCTCAAGTGCTTTGGGCCTGCTCACTATTGTTGCGTCCCAACTGCCCAGTGTGCCAACCTATCTACCTACCTACCTACAAAGTTACCTATCTAGGTAAACCGTCTGCCGGTAAACCCCCCATAAGGCTAGTCTCCTTCCTGGAACGGGATGGCGCGGGGCCATTTCTGGCTCCTCCTCTCTCACTGCGGTGTACTTGGAAATATACTGTCGCTGCTGTCTTTATTCTCTCCACCCGTCCTTCGCTATATGCACCGCGCCTCCCTTTACACTGCCTCTAGGATCCGCTGCAATTCGATTGGTCTAAGATAACATACCGTAAATCAGGTCATTTCCTCACGCTCAACGCCAATGATTCCGCGAATCAAAGCATGACGGGCGCGACAAATATTGCCCTTGTACGCAGTCTCTGTCTTGTTGTCATGTACCTGCGCCCCTGGCCTTGGGCGAGCTTTGGACTTCTGACTGAGACCAAGTTGATGTCTCCCGACTAGAATCCTAACGACTGTCATTAGCAGTGCCTCCTCGCTGCGGGGTGTAAGAGCAGCATAGACTCCGACTTCACACATGTTTATGGAATATTCACACTTGACCATGAAGCTGAAAGTCCATCCCCGGCGCGCCAGTGCTCAGCATGTTTAGTCTGGATACAATTGTCGCGACGTTTGCAAAAGCGCGCGAAAGCGTGAAGAGAGGCGACAATAAATCTAATCCAGACATAAATGTAATTTAATACTCGAATATACCTTGTCTGACAAGCACCGTACCTCATGCCCGTGCAATCACCAGCTTGAATCTACCATATACAGAAGCGGCCCCCCGAAGAACAGCCATGTCAGACTCTACTTATGGGTTGGAAGGGGTAGGAGTCTGACTAGACGTCGCGCCACAGTCTGTAGAAAGGTACGTCCCATCTTTCTGAGCAGCCACAGCGAGTGTAGCGCGCTGGTCCAATCTGCGCACAATGTCGATCCCGCGAATAGTTTCGCGGCTGGCGCTGATGTCGTTGAGGGCCTCCTTCACGGCGCTCGCATCTCCGCCTTTCGCAATAATTGACTGGACTATGTCCGCCTGGCCTTTGTCGTAGCTGCTGCTCTTCACGGACGAGCAGTCTTGCGCGGCGAAGGAGGGATCTAACAGTCAGAACGAGGCTCACTAAACCACTGATGAGAGTCACGAGACCGACCTGCGTCGAGACGGCCAAGGTTGCCGGGTGTTTGATAAAGTCAAAATTAGCAAATCCCTGCGCGCTGCGCCGCGGCTGCGACCTTGTTCGCTGCGGGAGCCGAAAGAGCAACGAGTGTGAAGGCCGTATCTTTGACGGGCTGGATGCGGGTGCTTGCAACTTGACAAACGGACTCGAGAAGATGTCGCTCGAGGGGAAGGCGGCCGGTCGGGCTCATCGAGGATGTCTGGTCGTCTGCACCTTGCTAGCAGGTGGGAGTCATCGTCAAAGGCGTCCGACGCGATGTATATGTCGTCGGACGAGTTCTCGACCGGAACGCCTGTCCAGAGACCAAAGAGGTCGTCTGAGGATGTGGACGAGCACATGCCCTTACACGCATTGACGGATGATGCCCCACCCTTTCCCAGTCTCGCAGCAGACGGCGCCCAAGTCAGGTCCTACATAGCCCAGATGCTAATCAGGAACCGTTCCGTTGACGCAGCGCATGCCAACGAGACTGCACATCGCTGGTCGTTCGGAACTGGCGCTGAGCCGAGGGAGTATCCAGTGAGCATGTATCGCCAGATCTTCGGCCAGGAAGACGCCTGGCTCGTGTATCGCATCATTCGGTCGCAGGCCTCTTGAAAGACAGACGCGATGCTCAGGCGCAAGCGGAGAGCTTAGGAGTTGAAAGGAAGCCGGTATGCCGCATCCTTTTGATTGCGCGACTGTGAATCCAACGTGCTTGGCTCCAGTTTGCTAACAAAAAAATGCATTCAGTGATAGAATTCAGTATTCTAGCCGCCGGTCCGGCGTCTTGCATTGGCCTTGTCGTAGCATTGTTCAAGTGGCACTGGCTGGCTATACCTCTAGGCTGGATCGTCTTTCTCGTCATCCTTGCCGCTTGTCTTCCGTGGCGCGAGGATTCTGATGAAGACTTGGAGAAAGACGTGATCAAAGATCTGAGGAGCGCCTATTCGCCTCACGAGCAGCAGGACGAGCAGAGGTCAGGACCCAGCCACGTTCGAGAGGCTCGACGCTGAATCGCCAGCGCGAGGAAAGATTCAACTCTCGAGAGGGAAAGGGCATCTAGCGTCCTGTCCTTTGGACCATTCAATCAAGGTACGCGATGCAAGTTTCTCACTGGGTATCCCATTGGAGGCTACGGTCGACCCGGTGCAGTGGACAGAATAAGTCCACTAGGAGATGAATTCTTGTACTGGAAATCTTCGAATCCACATCCCCCTCTCGGAGGCTGAAACACATGGCCGGCGCATTGCATCTATGCATACTTGTAGCGTCCTTGTATTCAAGGTTTCAACGATCTATGGCCCAGATGACGGAATCGCCGGCCGGCGTAGCTTGGAAAGTGATCATAATGGTACGCTGCTCTTGGGGCGAATAATGTAGTTATAAATGAACACGGATCAAAGCACCGGAAATTGTAAGATGTCGCTGCCCTGGCATTCCCTATAGCCAATGAAGAAGAAGCAGGTGTGGAGGACAATGTACAGAATTTCTCAGATTAGACACGCGTTGGTCGCTGCCGGCTTTTACCAGCGGCAAGACGTTCGACTGGGCTCCATTGCAGCCTGTGTGACTCGCCTTGGCAATGCGACAGACTTATCATCTTGATTAAGACAGGGGTGATGTCAGCAATCGTGCTTTATTGATAATAGACTACTGAACTAAGAATGAATGAGATAGGGGGTGGGTGTGTACACCCACACCCCTTTGGTACACATACTCTAGAAGCTCTACTATCGGTAGGTAAGGGTACTGGCAGTACTTATAATGTGGAGAGGCATCCCTATCAGGCCGGCACTATAATATAGAAGTCTTGGGGAAAGACAAGGAATACCCTATCGTAGGCGTCGTAGGGAGATAACAACTACCGCTTATAGGTATAGAGAGGAACCGGCGGGCAAATTCATAGTAGGGTAGGTAGGGGAGGCCCTAAAACCTACTCCCTAGGTGGCCGTTTGCGGCCCCGATCCTACCGCCCCGCAGTATTTGTAAGGTAGGCAGGTATGGGGAGAAAAGAATGACTGGAGCCCAGAAAAATGTCAAGAGCCTATCCAAGAGTCTGGTGACCATTCACTTTTGGATCGCCGTCGTCAGTCATCGTTGGTGTGCCGATCACGGTCCCAAGTATTTTATAATTAAAAGGAAACACCCCAGATTGAAAGCGTCTCCCCAATCTCCACTCCCGATTCTCCACATGACCACGATGATTACGATGAGGAATGCAGCCCTAAAGGACATGCTCGTTGGGTCGCTGGCAATGAACTTTGGCTGGATCGATAGCCCGGAGAACGGCTCGCCTCTTCGAAGAATTGCCCTCCAGCCCATCCATGCCATATTTTCCCAAGAGTGTGGATAGATGCTCTCACCCGAGAACACGAAGATGTCCTCAAGCTCGTGGTTAGTTTCAACTGGCGTATTGGCCAACACCTCGATGAGGTCTGGGTCTGCTAATCGGCAAAGGACAGCACGAGCCTCCTCAGCAGCCTCACTGGAGCAAGTGCCAACAGAGGAACCCTGCAGATGTATGCAAACTTGATCATGGTAGCGACTATAAGGTGCACATGATGGCGTACGATCTTCATCAAGCCGTTCGTTGTTGACATTCCTCTCCTGAGCTGCTTTGATCTCGCTGTAGTCAAAAGGTTCAACACGAGGAGGGGGCGAAAGATTCTTCCAGTCGCCGGAGCGATTCCTCACCTTCATTCTGTGTCAGGCTCCCTAACTTTCACATGGAAATGGTGGGTCTTACCTTTGCTTCCCGAACTTCGAGGTGAATCAACCCCAAATCCAGCAGTTGCCAAATCTTCCATTTGAACGGGCAATGCCCCTTGCAAGTGCGCTCGAGCGTCGTGAAGAAACGCTCCGTAGCCGCCACGCCGGCCTTGCGCTCTAATTCGGGTCGTTCTTCTTCTTCCATCGGGCTCGGCTGTCCAAATCTCGATGTGCGCCATGGAGGCAGGCGCTTGTATGAAATCACCCACGCAGACATTAGACCATCGGGGAGCGCCAAAAGACACAAAACACCATTCATGTCCTTCTCACAGCCCGGTATTGGCGGCGGGCAAAAGAGCCTGATAACATCCTTGACGTGACTTGTTCGCTTGCATGTCCAATGCCACGTCAGGATCAGTAAGCGTTGACCGAGGTCGTGCAGCGGGGATACGCAGAAGTGCACTGCTCGCTTCACCCTTGGCGCCAGTCGTGACCTGAGCTCGCACATGAGCTGCCACACTCGATACACGACTGCAAGGCTGAAGAGAGGGATGTACCTCTTCATAAACCGAAAGAACACTGGCAGGTTGCGCCCTGTATAAGGGGCCTGGGAAGCTGAATCTTCACATCGCTCGGGATCCATGGGACTCGACCTAAGAATATGTAATGTATGTCGTTGGAGGCGTGTTGGTCGATGCGCTACTATACCTTGCTGTTTGTGGGTAGGTATGTAAGGTACCTCGAGGATTCTGATACGCGAGGAAAGAGTGTATCGCACACCTGTCCTACAACAGGGAGGGGTGGAAACTTGAGAGACCTTCCCCCGCAGTCGTGCAGGAGGAGGTGAAGAGTCTTAAATGTCAAGGTCGGATTGGAGGCACCAAATTCAGGCAACTAGGCTACCTAGCGTAGGTAACTGCATGAGGGCGCGCACCTCGAATCTTGCTCGCCAGCTTGAGGGGAGGGGGGCCCGTTTGGAGGCCTGGTCCCATCGAGGCCTGGTCCCATATGAATCGCTGCGCAGCTCATGTAGGTAGGGAGGAGGGGAGTTGCTGTAGTGTACTGCGGATGAGACGATTCGAGCGGTGGGGAATTGGTCAAGTCGAGTGTCAGATTGGGCATTTCATAGCATGGCATGGCATGTCATGTCTTGACATGTTCCAAGTCTGGGTACCTTTGTGTACCTGCCTCATGTAAGATATGCTTGACATGTCAATTCATCACCCAAGTTAGGTAAATGCACACGTCCATTCATCAATCATCCACAGGTAAAGTACCTACTCGATAAGATACCTTGCACCGTGTTATTGATCCCAAACACCAGCCATGCAAATCAGTGTCCCACCCCGTGACGCGACGCCCATCAATGCAGCGCACGAGTAATGCAATGCAAAAGTCGTCTATAATCGTCGTGACCGCCCTCAAACCCCCTCCCATCTCACGACATACCGACTTCCCCCTTCATGTCCCATACGCCCTCCCCTCGCCCCGATCCAACAATCCCTCCCGCTCAGCATCCCCCGCCACACTGCCCCTAGGCGTAGAAGCAGGCGATCGCACGCCCAACCCAGGCGCCCAGCCTCTCATCCACCCACTGACCCTCCTCATCCCTCTCCCCACCGCCCCCGTACCCGCCCGCTTCATCCGCTCTTCTTCCACCCCTTCCTCAACCACAACAACAACCTGCTCATCCTTCTCCCGAAACAACCAAAATTGCACGCCAACACTCGCATCGAGCACCAGCACGCCCGCTGCCCCAAGGAAGAAAGGCAGCGCCCCGCCAACCCAGTCCTCCTGGCTGCTCCCCTCAGCAGGAGCCCAGCCGTGCGCCCCGTACGGCCCGTACGATTTCCACGCAAGCGGATTGACAGCCAGCGATGCAGAGTAGAACAAATTTCCGCTAAACGCCGCGAGAAACAGGAGCGGGGATAGGCCCGCCGTAGAGCGCAGCCGCGCATTCTTGATCAGCTGTGGCAGGCGCGAGCCCAGGTACAGCGCGGTGGAAAGCCAGGATATGCACAGACCAAGACTGTACGCTGCGCTGCTGTGATCAGCGCTGGCGTGCACCGCTTCAGCCGGGGCAGCGAGCGCGCGCGAGGACAAGGCGAGGAGCGTCGAGAGCATGAGGAGCGTGCGTGGCGAAGGGCTAGGTATAGAGCTTGCGCCGCCCGCACTACGTACGATGCTCGGATTCGCCTGGCGCGCGCGTGTGGCGGGGGAAATGGCCAGCGAGGCGCTCGCGGGCGACAAGCGCGTGTGGTCGTAGTCTGGCGCGGTGAAGGGGTGAGCGTTGATTGCGCGTGGTGCGGCGGTGGGCATGGTGGCTGTTTCCTGCGCAGCAGCATGCAGGGCGGGACTGGCGTTGCCATCTGCATCTGGGTCCGAGTCGGATGTGCGCCGCAGGCCGAAGCTGGACCAGGAGCGGTACTTGCGCAGCCAGACGCTGCGCAGGGGGCGGCCGTGGTGCAGGTGCTCATACCAGACCCACTGGGCTACGAGCATGAGGTCGACAAAGCAGTAGTAGGCGCCGATGATGATTTGCCATGTCGCCTGTTCCGTCAGGAGTGCGCCGGTCAGATTCGAGATATCGCCTAGACACCATTCAACGAGAAAGTATATGGACA
The DNA here is from genome assembly GCA_023512835.1 of Taxillus chinensis. Lineage (NCBI taxonomy): Eukaryota > Viridiplantae > Streptophyta > Magnoliopsida > Santalales > Loranthaceae > Taxillus > Taxillus chinensis. Next base: position 36,307 of record JAKCVP010000383.1, on the reverse strand, counting down.
GCCCACTGGCGGACTGCAGTCGGAAGTTCTTAATGACCTGGGGTAGTTGGGCGAAGAGCCAGGCTATGATGCTCAGAGTGCCAAAGGTGGTGGAGAGGAGGGCAAAGGGGGTGGGAATGCAGGTGTTTAGAAAGGCGGAGAGGCTATGGAGGAAGGGCGAGGTCGGGGTGCAATGTGGGGGAAGGGCATTGTTGACTAGCGGGGTTGCGGGCGTGAGGCCCCATTGCACGTCGTTCATGAGTGGGCGTGAGAGGAGAGGTGTGCGAGGGAAGACGAGTAGGGCAGGCGAAGGTCGGGCATGCGGATGGTCGTGTGTTTCACAGTTGGGAGGGGGCGCACAGGCTCTGTATATGTGTTGGTGGTGGTTCTGGGGTATGACGAAGTCACGGTTCAGCTGGCTGGTGCATGCAGGTCGCGAGGTGTAACGGGTGCGGTCGGAGGATAGGTTTGAGGGGCTGCTCGCTGGCAGAGACGAGATGCACAGCAGTAGAGGGATGCAGGAGTGAGGCCGAGAGGGACAGAGGGGACAGGCTGTGGAAGTGGCTCTCCAGTCAGGCAACCCCACAGCTGAGGCATGATGTCGGTCGTAATCATCGGGGCAGATGTGGCTTGACAGATGCGAAGCTTATCAGCTGAGGTTGACAGATTGACTCGGGACAGACCTTATCGCGTGGTCTGGTGCGCCGCCGTCGCGTTGAGTGCCCCATTGCTGTCCGCCCTCGCCCCGTCGGCGTCCGGTCTAGGTGCCGGCCTACTGTATTTGGCCCTTTCAGCTTGCGCTCGCTCGCTCGCTGTAGGTAGGTGGTGGCCAAGGAAGCCCAGTCGTACGTTCCAGCAGTGCACTCAGATACATGCAGTCTTCACAGAGCAATCCAAAAATAACAGGCACGACGGGCACGCGACTCGCCGGAGCCTCCTCAGGTTACTTTTGTCACCACGTAACAGCACCTCAATTCCAACGCGTGACCTCGCCCATGTGAGCTGAGGCCAAGACGGTCACAGCTGCGGATAGCACTGCAGCGCCAACCCTCCGCCATCCACACCTACACTCTGACGCCCACTCACCAACAGCCTGTCCGCATCCACCTCGTTCTTGATCCGCAGCAGCCGCTCGTAGTGCCCGCCCCAGAAGCTCTGCTCATGCTCCGGCTCAAACGCGTCGGCCTCATTCACGTACGCTCCTGACCCCGGCGTCATTTCCCGCAGCGGCTGCATCACTTCCTTCACCAGTCTGAACTGATCCTGCACGAAGCTCACCTTGGTGTTGGTCGCCTCCCACTGCTGCACGGCAATCACATGCCATAGACTCTCGCGCCATGCCGGCGTCACTGCCGCCTCTCCTGGTCCTCCAGCCATGTCGCTGTCGGCTAAGCTGTAGTTCGCTGGCCCCACGAGATTGATCAGGACAGGGATCTGGTCACTGCTCGAATTGGGTACAACCGCATCTTGCATCTTCCCCACCAGATCAATCAACGCCGCCGTGAGGTTTGCCCTCGCTTCCGCCGTCTGAAAGATGGACCGTGGCAGGAGTCGTGACGATAGCGCTGCGCCCCCACCCACAAACTGACCCGACTTGCCCTGTGGGTTCAGCGTCAAGAAGACTTTGTGAAACGACGGGTACGTCGCCTTGGCTGGGAAGATGGGTATCTTGAAGAACAAGGGATTGCGGAAGAAGTCATCCAACTGCTTGATGCTGGCTGTTGCTTCGTCTGAGCTCAGATGAGGATTGACCATCACTATCGCGCCCGTCCGTCCATTGGCCACTGGAGCGAAGAAGCCGCCCCAGCCCTGCGCTGCCCACGCCTCGCCGTTGTCGACCATCACCTTGACAAACTCCTTGATCGCGTTGGGCCCAATTGATGTAAAGGCATAGATGACCACCTGCATCGGTCGCTGCGGAAGCGTCTTGTAGCTGAGCTCAGTGATGATGCCAAATGTCCCGCCGCCCCCGCCGCGCATGGCGAAGAAGAGGTCAGTGTTCTGGCACCGATTGGCAGTAATCAATGTCCCGTTGGGCAAGACGGCTTGGAGCTGCACGGCATTGTCGACACCCAGCCCAGAAGATGGGGAGAGGACCGAGTGGCCACCGCCCGTGATCCATCCACCGGCGATTCCTACCGTTGGATGGTCTCCAGCTACAATGTCCCTTCCATCTGATCCGAGTATTGTCAGCATTCTGCGCCTAGGCAGCGACCAAGGGCACACTCACGAGCATCCGCAAAGTCATAGACTTCCCTGAATCCGACTCCACTGCCCATAGTGATGATGTCCTCAAACGTTTGCCCGGATGCACAGCCCTCTGGCACAAACGTCTTATCGAATCGCATTTCTGGTCGCAAATTGTGGGTCCACAGACTTAGCGCACCAGGCGCAACGCTCCGTCCAAGATAGTCGTGCCCGGTGTTCTTCACGACGACAGACATCCCGTGCTCTTTTGCGAATTGCAAGCCCTGCTGGATATCCTGCACTTCCCGCACGTCGATGTAGTACAGCGGCAGTCCTCCAAAGCCGCAGTCGCCGCCCTTGCCCCCCAGCCCAAAGAGACCGCTCTCAGGTACGGGACAGCCGCTGCCCGTAGCTTGACACGTCGCCCAGTTGGTGAAGTAAGTGCTCCCGAATTGCGAGTCCAGAAAATCGGCATCGCCCTGGTGAGACGTGACATTGTTGCACTGCGCCGTGGACTTGTACGGGTTGGGTGCGCCATTGAATGTGTCGTAGCAGGACACGGCCAGCGGCGTCGTCACCTGCACGCGTCCCGAGAGCGTCTCATTCAAGGCCAGCCATGCTTCGCGAGGCACATCTGCAGTCGACCTCGCCGCAGCCTGAGCCAGGCCAGCGAAAACGGAAGCGCCAGCAGCCACGCCCATGACAAGGAAGTTCATCGTCGCCAGCTGACGTACTCTAAAGTCGCGCAGTCCTGCACCAACGACGAGAAAAAGCGCATCTCGCGCCTCTCAGCGAGAGACATTGCCTTTACTTTATTCACGAGGCGTGCTATGCTCGAGTGGGGCGCACGGATGGGAAAGAGTCGCGCGTATATTGCTTAAAGCCAGAAGAGGAAGTCAACCTAGCCGTGAGACGACATGGTCATGTCGATCGAGGAGCTTATCGCAGGCGCCCTTCCCAAGACTGCGTGGCTGCGCTCGCATTGAGGTCTCAGGCGGAGATAGCCTTGCGCTGTGTGCGAGATGGAGGTTTATTCGCGGAGGATTTCTGTCTGGGGTACACATTGTACTCGCGCATCTGTGGAGCGTAACAGACGGGTAAACGGGGTGCGGAGGGTTCAAGGGCAGATGGCAGGTCCGAGGCTCAAGCTGAGAGCACCAAGGGGATTGGCTGGCACGGTTGACCGTCTGCACTCCCCCTCGTGAGTCGTGGCACGGTCTTGCAATGGCTTGCGCTGAGGCGGAGAAGACGGTGTGACGTGAAACGCTTTTAGTCATTGAATGTCAGACTGTCCATGCCGAGGATATGGGGAGCCCTAAGACCAAGATGGTTTTGAAGAGCAGAAGAAGCCTTGCAGTCGATTGGGAGGTAAGTAGCCTCAGGTCGCGTACCTTACCTACCACCTGCACCCGATGCCCGGTCAAGAACGGCAGGTGCACCATCTGTCACTGCACATGATTGAAAACATTGACGTCCAGTCCATTTACCATTTGCTGGCAAACGTCTAGGATTTCGCGTCTTTGCCTGTACACCCTGATCATATACTATACAAGCGTCATGTCATTCGAATTCATCGTCATGCCAATACCGTTCCCTTGGCGCTCCTAAGCACCGATCGCATCGCCATGCCTAACCCTCACAAAGCGCGCCAGACCTAGGGTATCAACCGAAAAAGTAATAAATGAGATGCGTCCTTTTTCGTCCAGCGTCCAAGAATAGGAAAAAAGAATCCCAGGTCTCCCATCCACGCTGCTTACTCAGGCAAGAAGCATGGCACCAGCAAAGATGGCACCAAACAGCGCGAATTGCGCGCCACCCTCTGTCTGCATCTGCATGCCATCAGCCCCATTCCTCCATGAGCCAGACTTGGGACCTGCCCATCTGAGCCCTTGATCGAAGGTCCCGGCCTGCATGTGCATCGGCGCATCAGCCGCGGCTTCAGGGGCTGCGGATCGTCGTCTCTGGCGCAACCGGCGCCTGTGTGCTGGCCGCCACCAGTGCTACTTGCTCTTCAGCGCCATCTTGTCGTCTGAAGACCTTTTTTCAAATCTGTCTCGCCAGCAGCAAGGGCGTCAAACTCCAATTGAAGGTCCAATGGCGTCTCAAACTCGGGATATGCGACGATGTCGGGCGACAGTATGGGCGCGTCTGTCGCAAGAGGAATGGCAATGTTCGTATTTATGGCCGTCGTCGAGGGATACAGTGCCTCGTAGTGCCGCTGTCGTGTCGAGTAAGGGCGTGCTGTGTGATGTATCTCCCTAGACGAGGCAGATGCGAGCAATAGGGTGAGGGATGTGACGAGAGGTGCGAGCCGATGCGATCTCATGGTGGCGGATGTGTTTTTTTTGAGAGCAACGCTTGGACTACTTGTTGGAATTACAGATTGTGGGTATTATTATATTACTTTGTCTTTCTTTCAGTATAGTCGGGTGGCTGCTCAACAGATGCCTATGCGTTGCAAAGGAGATGTCGAGTGTTCCCAGGGGGGCCCCGTTGGTTCGAGGAAAAAAGCGCGCGACAGTAAAGTGGCAGGAGTGAAAGAATGTATAAAGAGAAGGAGAAGAGAAGGAGAGAGGGGTGTCAGGTTTTGTTGCGGGCGCTGAGTGCTCTGACGAGGCCGGTGGAGAAGACAAGCCCACGCTTGCGAACTTCAGGAGCCACTTTAGCTTATTCTCCGCCCCCCCCCCCTGCCCGCCGTGCCCGCCGTGCCCGCCGTGCCCGCCCACCGTTCGCGGGCGATATGATAGGGCTAAACTCTGTCCATGCGGCTGATAACGACCATCTTCCTGACCTCATTTCCTGCTTTCATCTCCGCGCCACTCGCTTTTCACAACAGCAAAAACACTCCACCCACAGCTCCCAGGAGTAGCACCATCGGCATCCAACTTACTTGCTTGCGATGCACCGCCTCCCCGCCGGATGCCGCTGTAGGTTTCGGATGCATGCCTTCGGTTGGCGGCAGAGCTGAGGCTTCCCTACGCCTCTCACCACACATCTCATTCTGCATGTACTCGAAGAGGGCCGCTTTCAGCTGCGAGAAATCTCCCGTCGGGGATGTGTCGAAGTAAGCTCGAACGTAGGCTACAGTCGTGCAAGCAGACAGTAGTGGACTTCCGGTCCCGAACTTTTCTCCATCTATCCAACGTTTGAGATCAAGACACCCTCCAGGCCGTAGAAAAATGCAACTTATAGTCGTAAGGTGTGCATCATCAACGTAATACGACACGCCCTCCAGCGCCCACTCGAATCTGTACTCGTTGAAATTCATGCTGGGGTTGAAACCCAGTTCAGCTTCATCGTAATACAGTGTCTCCTTGGTATCGAAGCCGCTGCCGAAAGGGTCGAGGGCCTGCGACACAAGGTAGGCCGGGTTTGACGTTGCGTTAAGATTACTCGACAGGATCTCGAAGTCAATCTCCTGTGTATCATTATGATACTATTTCGCAGCGTCTAAGTCACACGCGTGCTAGCCATTGTCCGTACCGTTACTTACGAAGAACAAAGCTCCGAAGCCGCCTTTGTCAGCAGTCGTCTTCATCCCCACTCGAACACTGCCGTACTTCACGTCACGTCGCGCTGACACCACTTCTGATATCGAGATCATATCAGCCGAAGCTCCCGTGTCTTTTGCCCAGAGCTGAACGCCAGGCGCTGTACCTAGACCTTTGAGCACAGGCCCAGCTTCTTGCTCTGCAATGGCATTTGGCCGGATGTTATCAGCTGTGAATGAGATTCCATAGCCACGGGAGCAGCTCTGATCAGTAAATCCGACTTGTGCTACACAGAGACATGAGCCGACATCTCGACTTGACAGGGAGGGAAGTGATGAGAGATGACCTTTCATGAGCAGCAGAATCGAGATCAGGAGCCGAAGCTGGTTTCTCAGAGCTATCATGATTGACAAAAAACTTGAGGCTCCTGAAGACCGGATGCACGCTAAAGCGAGCAAAGGAAGATGGGTAAGGTATTGCAAGAGCTTCATTTAATGTCGAAAGAGGTGCAGCAACCTAAGAGGCCCATACACGTTCCTGCCGCCTGCCTACCCACTATGAGTAGGTAGGTAGGTAGATACCCGACTGACCAAGAACATAGTCGTTGGCTCCTTCCCTCCTACATCTCACGTGTGCATCCATTAGGTACAAACACCTACACCGTTACAAGGTTGATACCTAGACGACTGCACATCATCTTGCGTGGAGTACATGACTTCATTCAAATAGCCAAAAAGAAAAAAAGAAGAAGAAGAAAAGGGCATAGACGTTTCATGCGGCCTGACAGCCTTTCCTTCGTGGCACTGTTGTGGAGTTCCCAATTTATAGTGCCCTGGTTATCTCGCAGGCCACTTGCAGAAAGGGCGCGCTTTTCCTGGGCGTGCTATCCAGACCCTCAGACGCCTTCCCCTCCTCCCCAAGCCATTTCCAATCTGCTAGCAGATGCGAGCCCCGCATTCAAAAAAGTTCATTATCAGCATCATTCGTATGTCCATGCGTGTGCTCGTTTGACCAGGCCGTATCTTGGGCCATCAATGAAGAGTGGAAAGTAAATAGCAGGAGATATTGACCGCCATATTTCGCCCGAAGCCAACGCGAAGCATGGCGTTTGTAAATGCACGACGGTCATAACAATGACAAGAGAAGCCCAGCATGAGGAATCAAGGCCGTGGGTATCAAATCATAAGAAGCCAGATTCTGACAACAACCTGCCGTCGCAATCATTGTTAGCTGACTCACCCCGTTGCGTTGGTTAGGCAAACTCTCTTACCTTGCAATCTTCTCGTCTTCTCGTTCGCGAGGCTCGACTTGCAAGCTTCGCTCATACATCTCGTGCACGTCTCCTGCAGACACCATCATGCTCAGAATATAGTCTTGCAGCTCCGGCACTGCTTTGAAGGCATACGACACATGTTGGTACGTCTGGATCTCTCGAATCACCTCGGCCGTCTTTGTGCGTTTGAAGAAGTTGATCAAGTCCGTCTTTTTTATCATGGACGGGATGCCGTCGTCGATGAAGGTTAGGTCGGTCAGGTAGACTCCGAAGAAGGGGATGCAGGGCGGATTGGCAGCGTGCAGCGCCTCCCGGTACTCGGCAAAGTTCTTTGTGCTTCCCATCATCCGGCGCATTCTCTCCAGCGTACTCATGGTCGTCTTGCTGACTTCCTTCCAGGTGCGATTCAGTCTGTGGATAGGAGCTGTGCCCAGGGCCGATATGATCGATGTCAGCGTGGAGAAGTTGGACATTTGCAGACATTTGTCAGCGACGTTCACAAAATGTTTGATGACTGCTACGCGCTTCTTCACCTCGCTCTGGGCCAGGATCATCTCGGCTACCCAGTTGGTCAGTCTGTTCGCGTGTAGAATCAGAGCTTTGACATTCTGGGCAATGTCGGGCTCCCCGGGGACAGGTTTCCGCTGCCACGCCTTGTTCAGACACTCTTGGGGCCGAATCTTGCCATAGAGCCTCGATTCGATGATGGTCAGCTGTCGCGCGAATTCGTTGGGATCAATGTCCTGGAATTTCAACTTTTTCATGTTCTTGGGAAGGATTGGCGGGGGCGGGTCGACGGAGTTGGGTACAAGGCGCTTAGCGGAGGGGTCTTCACCGCGCATTCGCTGTTCAATAACTGTGAGCAGGGGCCGTGCGCCAGGGGTGCTGGATTCAGCCACGGTATGTTCGACGAACCGCCGGATGTCGTGCACCAGCTGTATGCTGCTGTCGTCAGTGCCCTCCATCCAGTAGCCATCGAACCACGACTTGAGAACGTTCACAATGCGGAAGCGTATGGGGCCCTGTTTCTTCTCCTGCCAGACGCGAAGCTCCTCGGCCATGAGCCCGGGCGGTGGTTGGATGCTCCATCGCTGTATGAGCATTTCAAACAAGTCTCTGGCGGATGTAAAGGACCTGTATGTGAGAAGGAAAGTGACCTTGAAGGCGGCATCATATTTGTCGTGTCGCGTGAGTTGCTCGACCAGGCCAGTGAGCGTGCCCCCTTTGATCGCCGGAGGCTCGAGCTTAGTGTCGTACTGCACCTCGCCTTCATGATCCAGACGCAGGTACCAGGGAGTATCGTCAGCCATGCCGTTTGGCGTGTTCGGCACTTCGCCAAAGAATTTCTTGACTTTGGAGCTGTCAGCATGGTTGTAGAGACCAGCGGCGGGGTTTGAGGGTTCGGAAAACGCTACGGCTGAGCTAATGTCGTTGAGCAATGACCGGGCGCCCCCAGGCAGATTGGATGACCGTGATCCTTGTGTGCTGTGCCGAATGTGGCCCTGTGAGGCTCGCTTGTCCGGCTGGGCAGCGGACGAGTCCTGCGTGTCGCTTGCTGGCAGCATGTCCAGGTAGAGCTGCAGTGACGAGGTCACCGCCGTGGTTGCCGTTTCCAGCGTTTTTGAAACGGCCTTTGTCCGCAACACGCGCTCGTCCAGAGAGTCTCCTCGATTCAAGTTCCACTCATCAGCAAGCGGTGCTGCAATAGCCTGGCAAGAGATGACAAGCTCGGCGACGTACACGTACACGCGCTGCTTCTGTACGGCAAAGTCTTGCACTCGCGAGTTTGGCGCATGCGCGGCGACATCGCTCAAGTTGAGCGATTCGACGAGCGACATCCATATCTTGTACGAGTCAACTAGCCTGGCACAAGCGTTGCACACATTGTCACTAAGTCGCTTGTGCTTGATCATAGTGATCACCTTGTCTGGCACAACCAGGTACTCCTCGAGCCGTCGAAAAGAGGCGATGATCAGCCGCATTAAATCATGCAGCCGGTCCATCACAGCTGGCTCGAGTTTCAGTGCAGGCTCGGCAGCCCCCTCCAGATCGGTTGCTTCCATGAAGGAAGACGCCCTTGTAGACTTGCGATCAGTCAGTCCGTTGTTCTGCCAGTTTCCGCCCATTGAACTGCCCGCCACGAAACCAGGGAACAGGCGAGGAATGTCCTCTCCGCGTTGCTGACGGGCAACCTCAATGAAGCCATAAACACCATTTAGGAAGCCGTCCGCATCCTGAAGGCACTTTGCGAATTGATCAGGAGGTGGGAAGTCCGAGGCAGCAATCTGCGACGAAAGCGTAAGCTTTGAAAAGCGAGACATCATCTCTCTGAAATGTGGATAGAGGGCTTTGTTCGCCATAATGACAGACGGTGTTCCAGAGTGGTTGTCGGTAGTTCCGGAGCCAGCAGCCAGGATCAGACGTAAATGGTCAGAGACATCATTGACCCTCCGCGTGTACTCTGAGCTCTCGCGATGATTGATAGCTTGCTTATATCGGTCGAGAGACCTCTTTATGTCGTCCTGCAGGCGGTTCCAGGTCAGAGGAACGACTCCATCATCGTCATGAAATTCCTTTGGTACTTGATCACCGATCAAGGTTGTGGTGCCAGTGCCATATGTTGCTCTGGAGGCTTGGGAGCTCTTGCCCGTGCTCGCCAGAGTGTCTGCACGAGGTCTGCTGACGAGCGTTGTGGTATTGCCGTTGTTCATCAGCGACTCTACAGAAGTTGCAGGCGAGGCGCCGTCGGACAAGTAAGAGCCTCTCTTTCCGGGATGATAGCCTTTGAAGTGTGTTCCTTCTTCTGTCTCGGAAGCTGAGAGCTCTGTCTCCTCATCTTGCTTTCCAGAAGCAAACGCATTTGCAGAGGGACGGAAGGCATTTGCAGCCTGCGCGCCTCCTGCAGAGACGGGCGACTCAAGAGGCAGTTCCATAGTGCTGTGGCCCGTCAATGTGTTGAAGTAGAAGAGACGGCCATCGGGCGTAGCTTGAGGTATCCAAAAGGCAGCCTCCTCTTGGTCACGCTGCAGATTTCTGTTTGTCTGGTTTCGTAGAGCAAGCGTTTGGTTGTTGCCGAGCAAGCCTGCCTCGTATTCAGCCTCGTCATGTTCTCCATCTGAGTCTTGCTCTACAAGCTCCTCGTCGCCGTCGCCCGGTGGCAGGCCCTGATCGAGGCGCATGGCTTCTGTTTCGGGGATGAGGACGCAATAGTTGCTGGGGAACCAGCCTCGTTGGCCATTGATGACACCGTCCCACCAGCCACTATCAAGCTGGGTGAGGACCTGTATGATGTCGCCGGCGGCGAAACTCAGACTGGTAGGGTCATCTGCAGAGTAGTCGTATTGTGCCCTCACATACATGCCTGGCGGCGAAATGGTCCCTGTATATCCCTCCATCGTGACAGACTAGACGTCGTGAGATCCTCTATCAGGGGATTCGCCGCAGGATCCGGTGACAGTGCAGAGGACGGAGGCGCGATGAGCATGTGTGGTTTGTCTGGCAAGCTGCGGGAGGTTTGACGTCCTCCAGCCCAACCGGCCAGAGAGGGTGAAAATTGGGCTTCGTGACGCGGCGCGTGCGGGGAAGTGCTGTTGGGAGTCGTTGGATGATGAGACGTATTCGGTGAAAGGGATTAAGATGTAGAGAAGCGAATGGGTAGGGATGCCAGGGAGCGGTATCTGCAGGCAGGCGGCCTTGGGGGGGGGAGTCCGGGTTGAAAGAACGGATGAGATGGCGTTCGGCGCCCAAGATGCGACGCGACAGGCACTCGAGCTGGGCTGAACGACAGTCACAAAGCTGGCAAAAGCGCCTTCGCAGGGTCGAGGAAGGAGTGCTAGACGTGTCAAAGGCAGCCGGGCGTGGACACGAAAGACTGTGGCTTTGATTTAGGACCAGCGACACACACACCCCGCGAAAGGGTCTCCGATCAGACCTGAGCCAGCACGGCCAGCCCGCCTTGCAAAGGCCAATCACGCGCCACCACTGCCAAATGACCCTCACTCAGCGTCCGCCTCTCACTCCACTCTTCACGGCTGCCAGAGATGGCTCCTGCGCAGAAGCCGACAATCGCGACGTCTCCACAGCTCTCTTCGCCGCCATGAGGACAGGAGTGAGGAGGAGAGGGGGAGCAGAAGGTGAACCGACTGTTCAACTGCCGACGCGAGCGCGCTATTCTTGTGGAACCCATTCGACCTCGACGTACACGCCACGCTTCACCAAGACTTCTGACGCCCGGCCAAGTCTGACCAGGTTCCTTGTTTCGTGTGCTTCGTGCACGTCTTGAATGTCACCGCTTGCTCCCCTAGCCGTCACGCCAAGTCACCGACAGAAAAAAGAAAGGCAAGCCATGTAAGAAAACACTTTTTGTCCATTCCAGTCGATCCGCTCGCGAACCAGTATGAAAAGCAGTCAAGGAGTATAATACAGTGCCCATCTATGTCGCTGATGCTCAGACGTTGGGAATGGTATCTCTGGGGGTGCTGGGTGGAGGCGGAGGCCCGTCTTCATCACACCGGCGCGCTTCGAAAGCAGGAACAATAGAAAAAGAAAAACAAATCAAAAAGGCATCATTCCCCCACTCATTAGATCAACCTCTCTATGTTGCAGAATCGAAAAGATGTGTCCAGTCGCCCAGCAATTACAACAGATTCAGAGTCTGAAAGGTCAATCTTAATAAGGATAAGGGCCAGCCCACCTTGCGCTGACGAGCAGTACTCTCAAAATACCGCCAGAGAGCAGCTGTGCTGGCAACCGTCATGTCCAGGGGGAATCTGCGGGAAATGGAATTCGTAAAAATGGCTCAGAGCTACCAAAACGCCCCAGACGCCTTGGAAAAGTAGGTAAGGAGATGCGCGCGATCCAGCCAATCTTAACGCCGTAGAAGGAGAGTAAAGGGTCCAGATTCCTCGCAATGTTGGTCGGCGCTTCAATCAGGACCTGCCAGTGCCTAATACGCAGTCTGCACTTCTAGTGCTTCGACTCCCCGAGGTGCAGTAACAGGAGGGTTAGTCTCTGTTTGTCCAGGTTGTGATGCCAGCGCCTCCTCAAAGCCAGAAAGAGCCTGACCGTGGATCTTGAATGATTCACCAATCAGCTTGGTAATTCTGCGTCGCATTAGTACTGCTGTAAAATCGTAATGTGAAGCCACACTCACCCCCAAACGACAACTTCGTCGATCATGCTCCCCCAGAGGCGCGCCACAGTGGCGCTCAACTTGCTGCCGATTGCGTCTGCCGAGTCGGTATCAAAGAGGGATCTGATGCGATTGTACATGGCCATTTCCTCTTCTGTTGCTGGCTCCTCGTCGTGCTCGACACGCCACAACCACAGGCTTAAAATCACCATGAGATCGACGCCGCACAGAGGGTGTTCCACGCTCCAATTGGTGGCGGAGGTGCGAGCGACCCAGCGGATCCCTTGCTCGGCTGCAATCTTAATGCAGGCAAAGCACTCTTCAATGACCTTGATCATCTCTTGAGATCGCTTTACCTTGTCGCGGGCATTCGTCATGGATGCTGCGACCTCGAAAGAGTCGTGGTAGCGTAGCGCTTCCTGGACAGCCTTGAGATCAACCAGCAAGCGTGCCCTAGTGTTCCGGTAAAGCGCCATGGCGTTGAAAATCAGCGGATGACCTTTGTGTGGCGCGCTAAGTTGTACTACGACGGTTTCAGGCTCGCACAGCTCCAGAGATTTCTCCCAGTTCTCCAAGGCAAGACGCAGCTTGTACTCGGTCACTACATCCTGAAGAGCTTCCGAGCTGCGTTTATGATACCACACCTCTAAGAACAGTGCAGTAATCATTACACGCGTGCCAAATGCGCTATAACGCGCCGTCTCGCCCTGGAATAGCTTGTCGTGTGCTTCGCGGAACGTGATGATGTCAGACGCCGAAAGGCTTTCGCGCCACGCATCTTCATCGGAAGCTTCCAATGTCCATAAGGATTCCGAAGACGGCAGCTCCAAGGTATCCAACTCGTTGTAGCTAATGGCTGGAGTGTGGTTGAAAGTCAGGGTGAGCATAGCGAAGAAGATATACGTAGCATAGTAGCTTCGTCGACAGCACTCATCCTCGATCCATTCTTCATGGCTTGGCTGCACGCCCTCTCGAGCTTCTGTACGCAGCTTCAATTCGTAGCGGTTACCCGCTACCATGTTCGCAAGCAAACTCTTGATGGAGCATGTCCACTCCAGGCCCTTGGGATCACCGCTCCAGCTGGCAAAAATGGAGTTCAGCAGAGTGCTTTGCATGGTCCACAATGGACATTTCCGAGAACTGAAGTTTTCCTTCTTCTGCAGAAATTGATTGACTAGGACTCGCGAGCCGATGTGCAACATGAACGCTTGATCCTGCTCGAAAGTGTAGAGAGCGCCAATGGACAAGACTGCCAAAAGTAGAGGCGCCGCAACCTCCGTGGGGTTGAAGGATGCGGGGTGCAAGAACGGCAGGTGGTGGTGAAACAGATTGAAGTACATAGCCAGATACCTGTTGAGCACTGTCCGGTTCGGAAGGCGGAAGGTCTCAAGGAGTGCTACTTCGCTGTCGCAGCGCTTGATATTCTCAAGAATGCGTGCGCACTGGTCATCTTGAGTAATCTGAGGTGCCTTGGCGATATGCAACGCCTGACTTGGACCAGGGGAACGCCGATAATCAACAGGGGACACAGGTCCGAGCATTGATGGAAAGGGTGACAATGCGCTGGGCGTCCCCATTCCTGACAGCGAAGGTGGTCCATTGATCGAAGGCATGCCATCAGAAGGAGCGCCAGGATGATCCATAATCGGCGGCAAGTGGTTCGAGAACGAGCTGGCGTAGCCACCATTGTACATGTGGCCATCTTGAGAGCCGGCGGCCTGCGATGAAATGGAAGTCGCACGGGGCTGGTCGGAGACCGAATGAGGTAGGAGACTGTCCCATGGCATTTGAGGCAGCGAAACAGCTTCATTGCCATAAGAAGGAGGCGCATCCATGAAAGTTGGCGCATGAGGTGAGATGGCAGACAAGTCACCACCATCAGTCGTCACGTCGGGCTCTTGGCTCGCCATGGCCTTGTGATGGAAATCTGTCATCAACATGGCGGCAGCTTCAAGATCAACGAGATCATCGCCAGTACCCTCCATGTGTGTGTCTGCAGAAGGAACGGGTAGCTCAGTGGGCTGAGTGTTTGCGGAGGGCGCAGGAGCCTCTTCTTGAGGGGAAGTCTTCGGGCCGGAGCGACGCTTGTTATTTTCGCTCTGGAGGGGAGGGCCACCCCCATCTTTCGCGTGCACGGTGCGGTCGTGTCGAAGGAGAAGATCGCGTCTGACGAAAGTACTGCGACATTTCATGCACTTGAAAGGACGTTCCTTGGTATCTGGTGATTGACAGCGGGGTTAGTCGATGAAATTATGGCTTGAGCTCACACCGCCACACGCATGGACACTGGACGCATGGTGGGGTGGGAAAGCGCGGAAGAAGTACAGGAGGACTTACGAGATCTCTCATGACGACTCCTGTGCTCACTCCTGCTGAAGGCTCGTGCACAGTAAGAGCATTTGTATTTCTTTTCGACATTGCTCTTGGTGCGCTCGATGGCGCCGGTCGCGGGGGTCATGAGTGCAGCGGCAGCTGGGGCCATTGCGATTGCGTCTCGAGGTGCCAGAGGATACTAGTGCGCGAGAGGTCGATGGCCGCCGAAGCTCGGGTGCGGTTAAAGTTGAAAAGTGGAAAGGGATGGAAGTTGAAGCGTCGTGATGAAAGTCATGGGAGTCGAACTTGTGGGCGGATTTTGCTGCGTGGAGCAGTGGAGTGACGAACAGGCACCGAAGTGCCAGGAAATGGTGAATGCAATCTCAGCGATACGGCGACAAGGCCTCGATGAGAAAGGCTGACGATGGGAAGCCTGGGCAAGCTGTTGCAATGGATGATGAGACCTGAGAAGTCAAGGAGGAGGGGCTGGCTCGAGGGGAAGAAGGAAACGGAAAGAGCGACACTCGGCTAGCGCGAAAGGTCACCAACGACGGGTGCTTGACCTTGACTCTACCTTTTTTCTTCGAATCGATGCGCTTTTCTGGTAGAGTCTCTCCCAAAATACAGATGAAAGACGCACACGCATCTTGCATGCGCCCGCATAGCACTTTGTACTTTGTACTCGCTTTCTAGTTCTGGGGTTTGCCTTTTCTAAATGGATTGTCTCTCCTTATTTAGCCCGAGTCTCTTCGTGCCAACAATCACTCTACAGCCAGCTTTGCGCAGACGCTTTTGCAATGAAATTTCAATGACAGATTCGCTCGCCGTCCCTGACAACCTGAGATGAGCTTGGCCAACCTATGCAAGATTGCGGAGGGGATGGCGCTCTACACGCCTTGAGTACACGTGTGGCCGCGGACCAAGCCAACACTCCTGACTGGAGCTGAGGACGCTGGACTACTGCTAGATATGAAAGTCTCCGTCTGATAGAGCCATGCACGTAACACAGCGCGTCTCTTTCCCCCCCACTTGGCCCAGCGTGTCGTGTCGCGAAAGCCACCGCCACTTGCCGAAAATGAGGCGCTGCAGAGTGAGGGGCATTCTTCGACGAGCCGTACAAGACTCCGCCGACTGCTAGCTGAACCGAGCGCTCGGTGCTGGTAAGCCTAGTCCAGGATCTCTGAGTTCGAGTGTCAAAAGCCAACAGCTGGGAATAAGTGGTCAAGATGTTAGACACGAAGCCCACAATTCAAATCAAAGCCTCGTATCATTCCTCTTGCATCGGGTGATTACCGACAAATTCGTCCACGGAATCGCATCTGGTCTTCCGCGCGGGAGGCTAATTTCGCAGCGTCCTTAGTCACACGTTTGTTGCTAAGCCAAGGAGTTGTGTCGAGGCGATGCCAGCAAAGCGTAGCGCTGCTACTGTGGGGGCCTTCAATATGCGCAACGCCTGCAAATGAGAGGCCGGTCTACAATTTGCAGCTCCGGCCATCTCAGAGACGGGCGCAGTCTGTAAGTAGAAGACACAGGCGTAACACATCCGAAGAAAAACCATTCCTGTCGACCGATGCTCCGTGTCCCGGCTTGCGCATCCCCCACTTCCCGAGTTAGAGCCAGCTCATGCCTGTTCGAGTTAGGCTTCACCAGTGCGTCGGATCTGAGGATTTGGGGCGTTCACGACTTTCGCGTTCCGTCATCCGCTCGAGACTGATCACTTGCTGCTTGTGCATATACACCTGTGAGCCGAGACACGGCAGAGGCAAACCCAGATCCTATGAGCCATCAGAATGGACCTACAGCAGCTTCACCGTCCCCATAAGGCCGCAGCAATCAGGTGGCAAAGGTGTTCAGATACGCTGCAGAGTGCTCGACATCAATTTCAGGAGAACGTGAAGAATCCGTCCAGTCTATCAAGGATCGTCGACCGGAACGAGCTATAGCCTTAGACTCTGATATGGGCTGCAAATGTTTCCAATGCGCTATGAACAGTTCTCATGCAGATTGTGTGAAGAGGTCGGCAAAGGTCTGTTGTGTCTCGCGGTGCTTCGCTGTCTCGAGCACTGATGGAAGCACAGGCAACGACAGCACCAAGGCTCGCCATTGGGACTGCCGTCTGAGCCTCGAGGTCGGATGACAAGGCCGCTGTAGATGGAATAGTATCGGAGAATCCGCACTGGTTGAATATTCAAACGCCAATGTTGGGCGTCTTGATGGAGGGAGAGCGGATCAGGGTAAGCTATGGTGATGTATCTGACAGCTCTGAACTGAGGGGGCTGATTGGCTTAACTCCGCGCGGCGTGCCCTGCTTGTAGTCTGTACAAAGGTGGCATGTTAGAGCCACTTGTCGCAAGCAGCACGCCAGCCGTACTAAGGCACGAGATGCTCAACGGACTCCGAGAGACTTTCTAGACCAGATCTACACTGTCCGCGAGTCAGAAGCATCTAAGCTTATATGTGTGTACAAGAGAAGTTCCTGACCCTAGGCACGGTGGAGACTCACGCAGCTTTCTCGTGACACAGGTCTCCAACAGCGCGACGGCAGCCAAGATGCTTCCGTGGTCCAGCCTGCAAGCTTATGCTCTGGAACTTACAGCGCCATCGCGAGGCCAGCATGGTGCTTGTTCGTAGCACTCGGAGCATCAGGGCGAGGGAGAGGCATAGCCGATCTAGGTACCTACCTACCTGCTACTAGGCAACTGCCTAGCGAAGAGGGAACAACATTGAGCATGGCACCGCTCTCACCCAATGTCTGCCAAAGTCCCCACGCCGATGTCCAGGGTGGAGGGCCAAGATTGATGCGAATGCTAGCGTGGCTTGCGTAGACTAACCACTTCCAACTGCTCTTTTGAGCCTCGCACCGAAATACGGCACGGAGCTTTCAATCGATGCACCACTCAGCTCAGCGCGGTGGCAGCACTGGAGGCATCGGGACAGGCCGTCGCCGTCGTCCAGCGCTGTTCACTCTGCCAGAGGCCTCCAGACTCCCGGATGTCTTTGCACATCAGTCCTTCAAAATCGTCACCACCATCGTTCCACTGCGGAGAGCCTTGCCGCCTTGTTGAAGAGGCTAATATTGATCGGCGTTTCCGCCCCTGCTCTCGCCCTTTCCCACGCCCCTCGACGAGTGAGCGTCCTCGCTTCGTTGCGCTCTCGCATGCTACTAGGCCCCAAGCATACCTATTCTTCCTCCGCCGGACTTTCCGTTCAGCGCTGCACTGGTCAAACTTCATGTCTTCTTTCCTGAAGCCTCCATCATCCGCTGCGCTGTGTACCACTGCGAACTGAAGGAAACTCCACCTGCCTGCGCCTGCGCCTGCGCCAGGGCCTCGCATGGCGATGGACAGCTCGCAGCAGCAGAAAAAGAGAGCATCAAAATCAAGAAATGGCTGCGTCAATTGTATGATCGCCTCTGCTTGAAACCCTCCTTGCCCTGGGACCCATGCAGCTACTGACCCTGAAACGCTAGGCAAACGACGCAGGGTCAAATGCGATGAGACAAAGCCTTCCTGTTCTCGCTGCTCGTCTCGTGGAGACACATGTGCCTACCACATACCCCAAGCCTGGGTCTTCCAGCCGAAAAACGCGGATGGATCCCAACCCTCACCCTTCGTGAACCAGTACAGACAGCCACCTGCTCCTCAGCAGAGTCTGCATTCCCCTACGCTTGACCCTTCAGGCGACTACGCTCTGCAGTTCTTTCGTGTCAGCCTCGGCCAATTTTCTGGTGAGCATTCGTGGTTCTGTTTTCTTCCTAGGTGCATCGAAGAGCGTGCTTCTGTCATGTGTGCCTCGGAGAGGCTTCGACTCTTTCCACGTGTGGATGGCATCAAGCCAATGGATCCATGTCAGTGCGGACGTCGAGGGCGATGCTAATCTTGCCATAGACTGCACTATTTACACGCGAGATGGAGGCTGGTGGAACCTTGCCACAATCACACGGCATCGCACACAGGAGCCTGCTATCATAAACCTCTTGAATGCCTTGACAACGGCATGGCGAGCTTCGTGGGACCTGAACTGGGCGCATAACTCTCAGTATGAGACCTACTATTTACAGTGCCTCAACAAGGGCATGAAAGGCTTGGTAGACGACGGGCGCTTTCAGAGACCGCGAGCGTCTACCCTTAGCTCTGCTATATTTGTATCCTGCGCTGAACTGGTCAGGACGGGCGATATAAACATGCCAGGTCCCCACTACCGTGTCACCCGGAGCATGATGAACGACCTGTCAAAAGAGCTACAGGTAGCTGATGCAGATGAACGGATCGAGATTGGCAAAGTCCTGGCCATTGCCGAGGTCCTGCTGTCAGGCTCTAGAGTCTTCTACGACCTACCCCAAGCCGACTTTACGACAAGGTCACCCACCATGGCTGCCGATATTCTGGACACGATAATTCGGTTTTACGTCATTGGAATAGTGCGTCTGGAACATATAGGCAAATCGTGGATAGAGTCGCCCGAGCCTTCGGTCGTGTGGGGTATGCTTGATACATGGAGGACATCCTTTCAACACTTCAGGCAGACTGTCATGGCTCACGAGCCCGAGTTTGAAGAAGTGGCCCAGTTCATGATGATGCACTTCTTTCTGGCGCAACTCATCGTCCGTAACGACATTAAATCATCCAGGAGAAAGATCGCTCCACCCCTTTCGATATATGACCCCTCTGACGATGTCATGTTGTTCGATCGAATCCTTGATACCGCTGATTCGTTAATCATGTCGGGGAGAGTTTATGAGCTTGGTAAAAGATATGCACGGTACAGCGGTATCATCCAGCCACTATTCTACTCGGCGCTTCGAGGCAAGAACGCAGAGATCCGAAGGCGTGCTACGCTTCTCTTGGCCTCAATTCAATACAGCGAATGTGACTGGAACTCCAGAGTAGCGTTTCGCATTGCCGAGACCATGTGCGGAGTGTTTGACAACAACACTGTCACCTCTGCCCGAGATCCTGCGGCAATCTTCATTATCGATTCTGCGAATTGCACGTTCCAGACTCAAGACTCGGGAATGCGAATTGCGACATTGGAGCTTAAATATGCGATGGTCGCTGATATCTCATCGACGCAGCGTATCTGGCAGAGGAAAACGGTCAGCTACTGGGAGCAGCAAGACATTGAAGCTTTCCGCGTCGTTTCATGGCCACTGACATTTACGGTAAAGACTTTTGGGTATGCGAGGTCCGACACAATCCCATTCATGCATGGTGTCACCGACACTGCGCTCCGGCATCTGCATGAAAGTAAGAGACTGGATGAGATTGAGCAAGAACATCGGCCTTACTCTCGTTTCTCTGACTGGATATCGGCGATTCCAGCAGGCAGATGCTCAGCGAGCTCTGCCCGGTCGTCTCCTCCGTCGTCTGCTGGCTATGATACACAGAGCCGCTCTCTCCCAAGTCTACAATCTAGCGCAGGAGAGTATCGAGGGTATAGATGATGATGTTATTGATCTGCCATATGATTGTCACGTGATGCCTTCGGCTACGTGATAGGGTCTCGCACGAAGTCACGGTCTCATTAGTAATGGTATAGGAGACGACGGCAACTCGCTGGGGAGCGACATGTGGGGATATTGGGGAAGAGCTCTTTTTGGCAATCAGACCGTCAAGTGTGGGATCACCAGGCTGAGCAGGCGCCTCTTTCGAATCCACGAGAGCGCCTTACCGGTACTCCTGGCTTTTGGAACTCGTGCTTGGAAGTAGGATCCTGCCTCAGTGGCCTGCACCACGGGCTTGTCTTTTGCACCTGGCATGATGGACATACGGTCGGTGCAGAGCTCTCTAAGCTCTGGCTACGAAGACGACGAAGTTAATGACCTTATGCCAAATGCTTTATCATCCTTTCTAGCGGTGAGATTCTCCGCTCGATCGTCTTTAGTTCTTGGGACCGCAAGTGACCTAACATGTACTACGATTCGAGAAACCTATTCGCAGGCGCACACACTCAAGCGTGCCTGCTTCTCGCAGCAGCAAATGATGCTGGTGAGCCAATGCAGACACCATTGAATAACTTGGCATGCTTCAGCCTTTGCAAATGTAGAGACGACGGATAGCGTCCCAGGCTTGGGGCTTGCGGTCTGTCAGCACTGCGACTGGCCTCAGAAAGGCGCGGCGATTGACTAGAAACAGTAGTAGTTAAGCGACCCAGGCTGATGGCTGCACGGGATCGCGGGCCTGAGCCACGATCTGCTTACGCGCAGCTTGTCCTGTTTGAGCGAGAAGCCCCTACAATCCACATGTATTGGCCCTCGGTTCGTGCGCCATAGATGTAGGCCTACTTTTCGGCGGAGGACATGCCCGTCAGTGGACGGGACAGAATAGGGCAACGCGTCCTGCTCAAAGCAACACACGCACACACATGCAATCGACGGGCCCGCATGCAGGAAGCGGGCAGTGCTGAGATCGTGCTATGCAGGGTCCAAAAGGAGCAAAGGTAGATGAGAGCGTGAGGAGATATGGATGAGGGTAGGTGAAGTAGAGGTGCTGATTGATGCACACCGCCCAAGCCCTCGCGTCCTCGTTAGGTAAGCAGTCCCAGACTTCATTCATCTTCCTGTCCAACACACGCTATGCTCTTGCGTCTATGTCTGAACTGCTCTGCCCGACGACGCCCACGTTGCTCGGGCTTGCAGCCATGCGCCAGAAAGCCACACCCAAAACCCTTTTCTGGCCGTCTCATTTCCCTTTCCTCGTTCCGTCATGCACGCCGCCCCACAAATCCGCGTGCTAGCGCCATACAAGCCTTAGCTCTAAAGCCTGTCTCTCGTATTCCACAACCCACTCATGCCAGTGCATCTGGCCAGACATCGTATCACGGATATTGGTCCACGCTCATTATCTCTAGGCTTCTCCACCGTCCAATGAGCAGGGCAAAGCATGTTTTCAGAGTGCCTCGCTGCTCAGATTGGCCGACATATCGTGCCTCAAGTTTGCTGACTGCATCGTGTTGGAAGCAGATGGCCCCCAGATTCCGTACCATGCGGCTTATGCCGGAGCTCGCAGTGTTGTCCCGCAACGTTGCCCATCTGCTTAGGGGGAGGGCTGCGTCGATCTTGCACTGTAAAAGCTGTGTGAGCCGCTCTCGCAGGGGCATTCCGGTACATGCCCACTTCAAGCGTCCTCAATCCCACCTCCACCTTTCCTCCGTAACCATGACATTCTGATAATCCGGCGCATTCCATCGCTACAGTCACCCCGCCGGTGCAATCGACGCTCATCTGAGCAAGACTGGATCCGGGCACTCCGAGAGCACTCGTAAGTGCGACAAGAAAATCATCGAGCACAACATCACAAGTGCCGAGTCCACTGGAGGCAAATGGCAGACGCTTTGTTCAGACGGTTATGGGTACTGGGCCTCGCGCCTGGACTGGTCTCGAGCATCGTACCAGACCTTATTGTTGCGAGAGAAGGAAGCATATACAGCAACAGCTCTACCAGCCTTGCGACCGAGCCGTCAACATGGACCGTCACAACAGATAATGGCACCATCATTGCGGACCCAACCAAGGGGCTTGTAACAACCCCTCCATTCATTCCGACTACGACGAATGTTCCAGAGTCGCGAATTGAGGATTCTCAAACCACTCTCCACGTTCCCACAGACTTCGAGGGATCCAGCGTCCGATTCGAAAGTACCCAGCCAACAATGAACATTCCTTCAGGCACGGGTGTAGCACAGACTCCCTACATTGAGGTCACGGTCACCGCCACAGCTCATCTCGAGTCAAAGCAGCCAGACCTTGCGGTACCAACACCATCAACAACGGCAGGTAAGGTTTTCACTGTACATATCGAAAGCAGTGCTTCTGGCCTTATCACTCCCTCGCGATTACCCAAAACTCCACATATCGAATCCACCATCTTACCGCCCTCGGCAGTCATCGAGTCTACCCAACCGGGCCTAGCCATCCCTGGCTCTCCTAAGAGCGAACCTACCGAGTACGTGAGCTCCCAGTCTTTCAGCAACCTTCACATTCCCTATATCACCGTCGGCGCCTGCAGAGGTTGCGTTTTCCAGGTACCTCATTTTGAGGATCCGGAGTCGGGCTTCAAAATTCCCATCGGCGTGAACGTTGCAACGTCACTGTCCGATGGCGCTGCCTCATCCTTCTCCCTTTCTCTTTCCTCTACACCCACGTCTCGTCCAGCAGCACCGCTTGCTCACGTTGAATCAAGTCACTCGGCTCCGCAGCAGGGCGGCGGTTCGCCTGCCGTTGCGGCGGCCCAAACCCCCGCTTCCAATGGACTCGAGATCCCCACGGCCATTCCAGGCCATGGGTCTTCAGGCTCTTCTCCTGATTCTCAGCCCCAACGTCAACCTCAAGGTCAAAATCAAGGACCGCAAGCCCAGCAGGATTCACAAAGTCCTTCGACAGGTCCAGTCTATCTGCCCATTGCTGGTGCGCCACCGGCATTGACCATCACCTTTCCCGGACAACCGGTGCAGACGATCCAACCCAATGCTCAAGGCGCCTACATCATCTCTCTACCTGGTAGTGCACCCCAAACCCTCGCTCCAGGCACTACCGTCACCGTAACTCCGCCTTCTGGTCCCGCACAGACACTGTCCCTCCAGGCAACCCCTGCCGGAGCGGGGAATCCTCTCGGGGGCCTAGTTCTAACCCAGAACGGGCAGTCAACATCATATTCTTCCGCCCCTGTGTCCGCGGTATCCCTGACCGGCGGCGGGATTGTCCTCCCAGACGGGACAACGATCCTACCAGGCGGGACGGCAGTTGTCAACGGACGGACCATCGCCGTGCCATCTGCAACCGGCGGCACAGGCCAAGTCGTCATCATCGACGGACAGACTACCACCCTCCAGCACGGCACAGCATCACCTACCGCCACAGCAGGCCAAAAAGAAGGCCAAGCAGCCGGATCACCCGTCACCCTGGCCAGCGGCGTGATCGCCACCGCCCTCGCCGACGGCAGTCTGATCGTCTCAGGCACGACTGTGCGCCCGGGCCAGACAGCGACGGTGAATGGCGTCACAATCGGCGTGCCGTCCTCGACGGGCGGCGTCGTGGTCAATGGATCAAGTATGTCGGTACCTAGGCTCGGCGCCTCGACTACTCCTCCTGGTCTCCGACCTACGAGCGCTATATCCTCGTCGGCTAGTCCTAGCGCCAGTCCTTCTGAGACAGGTGGACTGAATCGCGGGGGCGGTGATGCGAATTCAGGTGGAGGTGGGGGGACATCTGCAGGCGCAAACTTGCAGGTTAGAGTGAGTGGTGTTGTCGGCTGTTTCCTCGCAGCGGGACTAGGACTCGTTGTCTTATTATGAGAATGTCCGTCTCTTCTCTTCTCCTCGTCTTCTCTTCCTCTCCACAGAAGCGGAAGAAGAGCAGGAAGAAAAAGAGACGTTCAATCCTGCTTTCTGTTCGAAGGGCCTGGAATAAGCCATGT
Organism: Taxillus chinensis; assembly: GCA_023512835.1. Classification (NCBI taxonomy): domain Eukaryota; kingdom Viridiplantae; phylum Streptophyta; class Magnoliopsida; order Santalales; family Loranthaceae; genus Taxillus; species Taxillus chinensis. The sequence continues at coordinate 12,520 of JAKCVP010000383.1, read as the reverse complement.
ATCTAGCGTCCTTGCTGGATTTCTGATATACTTTTGCATTTAGCGATGGCGTTGGGTTTAGCGGGAGTGTGGTATGGTGTGTGTCTCTTGTTAGAAATTTGTAGGTGGAGGAGTTGCTGCGAAAAGATACTATTGGGTGGATGAGTTTAGGTATTTCAAACGTTGGGGTTGGATATGGATTGGTTTGGGTAGGTAGGTAGGTGCCTTTAAGTTGAATCATGTTAGATATGGGATATGGGATACCTTATGGGATAGAGGATGGATTGGAGATGGAGATGGAAATGGAGTTCTCGAAGGAGAGTACACGGATGATACATGGTACATATCTGCACTTTGAGGGTGCCGCGTCAAGTCGTCTACCTACCTTAGGTAGGTACCTAGGTAGGTATGCTTGGAAATTGTGTCTACTGAATGCAGCTTCGCCTTCCATCTTGTTAGTGTGATATTTATGAATGGTGTAGACTTAAAGTGGAGACAGCAACGAATTGACTACTGTAGATTAGAACTACCTGCTAGACCGAACACTTCATCTTCATGTCATCACCCAGGTGGTCTCCGTAGGCTGATAAGGCGCTTGTGCTAAGCAAGACCTCAATGTGCGAGGCCATTAAATAGGCCAAGTTCGCAGGTACAGTACCTGATTGTGCACCGCTGTACCTAGGTAGGCAAACGACCAGCAAGACATTCGCTTACCTAACAACTGACCAAAAGCTTCGCTTCCTATGCTCAACCCTCGCCCTTCGACGTGCAGACATCACTCCGCCGATCCAAAATCTTGCTGATTCTTCACAATGTTGACCACAAAATCCACCGCCGCAGCCTCATGCCTAGGGATTTCACTTTTGTGTGCAGCCAGACTTTTTCCACGGGCACAGAATGGATCACCTTCATCGCAGTACGACCTCATCACATGGCTATATGACGCAAGCAGGGCAAGCTGACTGCTAGTCCGCATTGAAAAGATGCCATTGGACGTGGCGGTCCCGACGTCCCATGGTCTACCTGCGACAAAGGCCGGGTCGCCAAACAGAACTACGGCTTTAATGTGTGGTCTGTACTGGGTACTGATTGGGCTTGGCTTTGCAATGCCTGTGCAAGTCAGACGGCTGGCCAAGTTTCAAGCGCAGGTCCATCTCTGGGGCTCGACGAAAATACGTGCGAGGAGAACTTACCTCCAGAAAGAAGGTCTGTCATCACATTGGCTCCCTGGCTGTAACCTATCAGAACAATCCGACTCTGGGCCCCGCAAGAATTGACATAGTCTTCTACTTTGTCCTTGGCGTCGTAGATTCCCTTGATTACAGAAACAGGGTAAGGTGGCCACACCAGGCTGGCCGGATAATCGACTGCGACTGATACAGATCCTGGAACTCGTTGCTCGATCATCGATGAAACCTCGCTAGGTTTGCCCTCACCTTGGCGCTCTTTAGACCCGCGTGCCTGTTGCCATGTCAGCTAGTGCCAGTTCCGGCATTTTATTCATCCTGAGACAGGCCGACTAACGACTATGATGTACAGACCCGAGACACAGGCAGGTCCGCGTCTGGCTAGAGGCGAAGCAAAGGCACAGGACGCCAAAGCTAACAAGAGGAGGACTATAGCCATTGTAGCTTGGAATTCTGTCAAATAGTCCTGTGTGCCATAGGGTCGACTTGCACGAGCCTGATGGTTCATATAATTCTCATCTGTCCGTTCCGCAGGGACTGGCTCATATTCGTGCTTGGATGGCGGTGGTCATCAGGCATTATCGCGTTCGTCTTGTATGCCGGAGCACAAGGACAATAATGCTGGCACGAACTAATATTGTCATCGAATGCCTAACAGCGGCACGGCTCGAGTTGCTTGTTACTCGTGCCAGCGAGACAAAGTGTCGTTTTCGGAATGCTTATCGCATGTAACAAATCAAGATACTGACTCATGTCGAACTTTGCAATGCAGCATCCTTGAGAGCCATGTGTGGCCAGTAAGTTTTGTGTTTCATCGCCGGTCCATGCTTGTGCGGGTGCGCAAGGAGGCTTGGACGTAAGAGCTGAGTACGAAGGGACTGAGTTGTTTCCGTTAGAGCTCGAATCGTCATCTCTCTCTGTTAATGATGCAAGTTCTCGGGATTGGCGAGCCGAAACCAGCCCCATGCATCGCAGACAGAGCGTCAATCGGGACAGTGGAGCGTATGGGTACCTCAGATCGCTACCGATACGTCCTGGTATCTATCAAGCGAGGACAATGAGGAAGACCAGTCCCTTGTCAAGGTGGGTCCTAAATACCCTGTACATCCTAGAATAGATGACATGTGCGTAGTCTCCATTCTGACGCAGACCAGATGTCTCTCGAAGCGCGAGACTCAGCGACCTACTCCCAGGTAGTCGGCTCGAGCGATAAAACAGGTAGAGTTGAAGGTCACACACAGCCACGCGCCGATGAGAGTGGTCCGACGTCCTGGATTGTGCGTAGACTCTGAGACGCGCAGCGTACAAGCGCCATCGGAAGGTCGTCACGATGTGTATACTTCGTCACTTGGCAGTTCCCGTGTGACCTTTATACAGCTCTTGGATCACGACCCTGCCATATGCGCCACCGCCCCTCTCCAATCAGCACTGGCGCTGCTTGTCACGTTGCGAAATGCCGTTGAATTGAGAATCGAGGCGAGCTCAGCTGTTCGTTTGCGTACCGGGGGGCTCATGTGCAGTCGCGATATGAATGTCCTAGAGCGGGACCGAGCAAAGTCGATACTCAGTGACAAGCTCGGATTGTCGAAGCAACATCATTGATGGTTTCCGAAGAGGGCCGCCTGCAGACCTGGCGATCTTGAGAGACATCGTTAAAGAGCCTCGACAGAATCTAAAAAGGAGCAAGGGATATGTTTCGGAGAAGGTGTCAACGGCGTTGTGCGACAGTCATGCTCCAGAGATGAGGCAGTCCATCGAAGTGGACTGGCACGTACTGACGCTGCCAGAGATTAGCAGAATACTGGGCAGCAGCAGCAGTCACAGCACGAGACGTACATACGTCTGATCGGCCACACATCGTTCCTGCCTCGTCTCGTCTCGCCCCGTGCACACACACCTCACCTTCCAAGTTCCCGGCTCTTTCCTCACGCTTTGCACTGGCCCACATAACTGATGTAAGTTATCTGCTCATATTTTCACGGTCGGTACCTCCTGTACTCCTTTCCGCCTGACCCAGCTGATGGCCCGAACCTTCTCCGCAAACTCGCCGTAGAGCTCGTGCCGCAGTTCTCCATAAACACCGCCTTTGGCCTTGTCCGCCCACTGATCGGCGATCTTGATCGCCTCAGCCAGCATATTATCTGGAGAAGCGACGGCATCCACAATGCCGTCCTCTAGAGCCTCTTTGCCCGTCCATCGTTTGGCTTCGAGCAGCATAGAGCGTGCAATTTGCGGACGAAGCTTGAGACGTGGAAGGGCGCCGATACCGGAGAAGGTGATGCCGATGTTGATTGGCGGCTAGTCGTAGGAATGTCAGCGTCGCAAAGGAAAAGAGGCGCTGAAGACAGTGAAAAGAAGCAATGCGGGAGACGTACCATGCACCAGTAGCCCCGTTGGGAGTTCATGACGCGGTAGTCATGCGCAAGGGCCAGGGGACATCCACCTCCGAATGAATGCCCAGTCCTGCATACCTTAGTACTTGATCTAACGAGAATGATGACGGGGAAAGTCTGAGCACTTACACACAGGCTACGGTCGGAAAGGGGACCTCCATCATCGCAGCTAGCATGGGATAGAAGCCATCTGTCATTGACCAAGGGTTCTGCTCGCCTTCGTCAAAGTCCAGGCCTGTGCTGAAGAACCTGGTAACGAATCTGTGTCAGTAGGCGTGCGGACCGCGACTTGAGCGTGATGGAGCAGGGCTGACAGACTTGTGAGAATCAGTCGTTGTTACAAGCGCTCCAGGCTGATTACGTCCTATGGCGGTTGTGACGTATTGTAGAGCGCGAATGACATCCTGACAGATGACAGAGTCCAGCCGGTTTTCAGGAGCCCGTTGAAGTTTGAGGATCCATATGTTATTGGGAGAAGGCTCATGCTTGATCAAGGAAACATGAGTGAATGATGGCATCGGTGGAAGAGACATGTTCGTGCGGCTCGTCGAAAGGTGACGCGTCTGTCTGAGTATCGAGCTCTGAATAGGTCGGAGGCGCGTGAATGTTGACATCGTCTTTACAATGCTCGAGGACAGCGACCAGTCGAAGTGCATAGAGGTAGGTTGGCAGTTGTTTCAGGATGTACGGGGATGTCATTGCCGAGGTCACGGCTAGCGGATGGGGGGCCTCCACTGTGTCATGCATGTCTCACTACTGTATTGTACTTACACACGTTAGGATCCACATGGCATTCATCTCTATATATTCAGATTTTCCAAGTCATGTCGTTACGAAGCCCTTGATCGGTTTCCATTGCATTCATCTTCAAATCATCGCTATTTAAATTCTCAGAGTGCCAGCCAAGCCTGTGAGGGCGTAGAACTCATTCACTCTGAAATCATCATTCGTGATACTGGTCTGGTTCTTCTCAAAGTTGAGCAGCTTGGCGCCTCCGTCAGGCCCTGTAAAGTTCCATCTAGGCCACTCGACATTGCTAGCCTCGTTCTTAATGACGTTGGGGTCCTTGAAGTTGACGAAGCTGATCAGGAAGGTGAGGTAAGAGTCACGCATCACCGAAGGAGTAGTAGAGCGGATAACAGGCAAGTCAGAGCCGTGGCTGGTGCCGAGTGCAGACGTGTTGCGGCTGTAAGTGGCCAGGTACGACCACGTGGGGACCGTCTGATAGACAATGGCAAGGTATGCTCTCCGGATCAGGGTGAAGGTGATGTCACCCAAGATGGCCGCCAGACGCTTCGACTGGGGAGTCGTGGCATATTGATCGCCAGTGAAGTAGGGCGAGCCTTCAGCGGGATCCTGAGGGTAAGAATCGACCAACTGCGCAATCTTGTCCTGTGTGACGTCGGGGAAGTAGTGGGAAAAGTAGTCGTAAACGTCTTGGGTCGTGGTAAGGTTGGACGCGTACATGGCGAACAAGGTACCCTCGTCCTCCTGGTCTCCGACGATGACGGGGACCTTGGCGTACTTGCCCGCAATAACAGCAGTGTCGGCGGGCTGACGGAAGAAGGCGGACGAGTTGTCAGGTCGAGGCAGGTAAGCCAGATCGAGCGAGTAGTACGACAGGATGGACGGGAACTCAGTGGTAGCGCGGTAGAAGGTCTCGTATGGCGCTTGACGAAGACATTCAAGAGTGTCGTTGGCGTCGGTGCAGTTTGCGTTCTTCACGACTTGGTCGTAAATGGCTTGCGGCTTGGGCGAGGCAACGTCGTTGGCGGGAATGATGCTCCCCGAGTCCTGGAAGGAGCCGTGAAAGAGAGGCTGGCCGTTGTAGGTGTGGTCGCCGTCGTTGATGAGGATCTGGTCAGTAGCACTGATGGCTCCGGCAGATTCACCGTAGATGGTGACGCATCCAGGATCTCCGCCGAACTTTGCGATATTATCATGAACCCACTCGAGCGCGAGTCTTTGGTCGCGAAGACCAAGGTTGCTGGCGCCGTCGGCCTTGATCTCCTTGCCGCCCAGGAAGCCGAAGCCGGCGAGACGGTAGTTCATCTCAACGTAGACAATTGGCTTGCTCAGGTTCTGTGCGTACTCGACCATCACATCACCACCGTACTGAGAAGTTGCACCTAATTCGAATCCTGGATCGATTTAGCACCGCAAAGCATGTCAGGACATTGAGAGGGGGACGTACCACCACCAAAGATCCATACAAGGACAGGCAGCTTGTCACCTTCCTTAGCTCCAGCAGGCCGCTGCACATTGAGTGTCAGGCAGTCCTCGCCTTGAGGGCCAAAAGCACCCTGTTCACCACCCAAGAAAGGTCCGTCAGGAGTCGAGCTGGTGAAGAATTGAGGGCATGTCTTGGGAGTGCCCGTTGCTTGGAGGGTCCCGAAGCCAGTCGCGAGAGGCGTGGGAGCCTTGAGTCTCAGAGAGCCTGTCGGGGGCTCAGCGAATGGCTATCAAAGGTCAGTATAAGGCATTCGCCTGATCAGCGCGCAGCATAGCACTTACAATGCCCTTGAAGGAGTCGATGTTATTGCTCGTCGAGCCAACGACCGTTCCATCTTTGATCGTCACAGACGGGGCAGACTGCGCAATTGTCAGGGCCACAAGGGCGCTCAATGAAGCGAGTTTGTTCAACATAGTGACGACAGACAATCAACGAGCCTGGACTGCTTTGGAACGCCTATGCTGACATGGCAGCAGCGTCCTTATGAGCAGCCTTCAGTCCTTCGTTCCTGGCCCGAGGCATATTAAATTTCGCGAGCGTAGCAGCAGGCTCGACGAGTCAAGATGCGGTTCCTCGCTGATCCTTTACGACCCGGTTGGTGATCGTCGTACTTTATTGCTGCCTTGAGTTGGTACACTGCCATCACATCTGGGGGACGCAACTCTACCTGCGGGGCGGCATCGAATGCGAATGCGCAATATTCCCGCAACGGTCGAACAGCTGGTCTTGTTATTATGCAAATAGTGTCAGCCGCAAGTCGTCGAACAACCTCGCCCCTGGTGAAGATGCCTCTGTCTGGCCCTGTTCAGCACGGATGACTCCTACGCACACGGAGACGACGAAGAGCCTGATGATTTTGTGAAGAAACCTGAGAAAAGAAATATTCACAACTATGTTTCGGGTCAGCAATGCCGATATGCAAATGGGTATCGTCGGTCATGGCTCGTAATTTGGCTGCATCTCATCTCTGCCGTTGCACTTCAGCCACCCAACTCTGCGACTGGAGGTCTGTCTCGACTCTGCTGGCCTGTGGTAACTGGGTTTGAATCTAATGGCTGGCTGGGAGGCGATCCAGGCAATTCAGGAGGACGATAAGGCTGGTAGATGCTCGAGTCCTGACCACCCAACGACGTCCTATGCGCGTACCCAGCAACCAGACCCGGCGGTGGCCCATTGGGACTGAGTGGGCTCACAACCCCGTCACTCCGCGGCGGATGCACGAAGCTCATTCGAGCCGACGTGGGAGCGGTGGAAGCATTCCTCGACGCTGAATAAGAAGACGTCTCGAGCTCCTGCGTCGGCGCTGTGCTGCCTTGCAGTTCACCAGGTGTCTGGCCTTGCTCCCAACTATACCGCCGGTGACCCCCCGCAGTCAGAGGCTCAGCCTCAGCATGTTTGGCATGGGAAGCCGCCTGCCGGTAGTCGCCGCTGGTATTTACAGAGAGATCTCGCTTCTCATCCTCGTCCTGCCCAATCACGAACCCTTCACTCGTGCGCTTCGGGCGCTCTTTGGCTACCTTGACGATCAGTAAGAATATGACGAACAAGATTGCTGTGGTGAGCACAAAGTCGACGGAGCGAAATCCGACCGTTAACGGATCAATTCTCGCAGTCAAGATTGATGGCTGATGACTTCGCACAGCTGCCAGATATGCCAGGTTGAGCAGCTCGCGCAGTGAAAGGGTAGCCAACACCAAGTATGCCAGAATGTGCACAGATTGCTGCGCCCATGTCAGTAAGCTGCCTGAGGCACGACAGACACAACACATACCGTGAGGCTCTGGTAAATCCTGAAATAGGAGATCTCTGCTATGAAAAGCACCACAGCCCAGACGAAGAACAGCACGTGAAAGGCAAGGGCTACGTTGCGTGAGCTTTCGAGCGAGGCGTGCGCTGTTGTAGCTACCGTGCGACCAAGGTACTGCTCGTAGATCTCAGTCGCACCTCGAGACCCTCCTCCATTGAGTCGTGATGAGACCTGGGAGATGAAGGTGGTGTACAAAGCCCAGCTGGCCACAAGAAGAACACCCAGGATGAATGGTGGAACAAAAGCAAGCGCCCTGGATGAACGTGGCCATGACTTCCGGAACGGGAATTTGAGCAGTGAGACCACAGCAATAGGTGTCAGAGCAAGGATTGCGAGGTCGGTCAAGGTGCGGAAGAGCGAAGTGAAGACATAGATGACCGGGTACGACGACTGTATCTGGGCGCGCGAGCCAGCCACGCCAACGTTGACAATGGTCAAGAGGAGATGCCTGCCCTCGGTCAGTATTGTGCCTCCTTTTCTTTTTGTCATTGGAGGGACTGCTTACAGAGAGAATGCAGCCGATGCAAGCGGTATCAGGTATCGCTTCAGCCATGAGCTGGCTTTCCTATCGCCCCGAAGCAGACGTCTGGACTCTAGCAGGGACCAACCAAGAAGACCAAGCGTTGCCGCAAGACAGACAGAGGCTATTGCCAGAAGAGCTATGGAGCCGGGAGCCTATGCTGATGATCAGTGACTCCTTTCCCCAGTCTAGGGCCATGAGCAGGCTAGACATACCCAAGTCGCCGTATCTACAGGTGCGGATGATGGCGAAGCGGTTGCGGTATCAGTCGACGTCGATGACGCTGTCGTCGATGCGGTACTAGATGGGGTGGTTGTGCTTGAGGCTGTGGAGGTAGGGGCTGGCGAGCTTGTTGAAGAGCTAGTCGCAGATGCAGTTGGAGCAGAGGACGGCGCAGCAGTAGATGTGGGACTTGGAGCATTGGAGGTCGCAGAGGCAGGAGGAGCAGAGGTGGGCTGGCTGGGAGCCTGAGTGGCTGTAGCAGGTCTGTCAGACTCTCTGGGATTGGGCGACTCGTCTTCATCTGGCTCATTCTCGTCTGGCTCATCCCCTCGGTCTTGCTGTCTTGCGAACAAGAGCTGATGGGCTAGCTGTAGCCATGGATCCGTCGAGTATTTGCTCATGATATGGCTGTGACTGACAAGAGGAGCAGGATCAAGTCCGAATTAAGCTTCGACAGTGCACATGGGGTTGAGGATGTAATATGCATGTGCATAGTAAGGAAAGCCAGGGGGGTTGCATTGTATTACTGTGCGGTCTAGCACTGCCCTGCAAGTGGTGCATGAACCAAGACAAACGGACTCAGCAATTGGCGACGCAAACGACTCGTTCCCAAGCAGACTTGGCCCAAGTCAGACAATGATGTTCGTTGCTCAGCCTCCGCCTATCTTGGCAGCGACTCCGAGTTGCAGCCGGAGCCAATGGGCGTGCACTAGCTGCGGCTTACCGGATGAGAGATGTAGGAGACGTCTCGCTTCTCAGTGACAGCTCCGCCTGCTTGGATTGCGTCTCGCTTGCAATGCTGTCGTTGATACGGATCGCCTCCTCCACCTTGTCAGCCAGCGCTACCGGCATGCTCAGGAACGGCGAATGGCTCGAGTCTAGTGAGACGGTGCGCACCGTCGTGTGGTCGTCGATGCTCTTCCGCACCAGGTCCCTTTGAAAGTCGATGGGAAATGCTTGGTCTCGTAAGCAGTGCAGATAGGTCAGAGGATGGTGCTTATGGCCCGCATGCTGCAGATTCTTGCGGAATGCGGCTAGTGACTGATTTCTTGTCTGGTGTGCCCAGCGACTAGCATCACTGGGCGACAGATCGTTGAAGAAGTGCTTCTGCGGATCTTTGGCCGTGGTGTAACCATGCAACAACTGTTGAAGCGTGTAGCGTTAGCATTCATCCGGCCGTCCGGCTCTCTCCTTATCTCTCGTATACTCACATGGAGGTCGAAAATCTTGGGGCAGCCGTATTTCACCGACCACGACGCACAGTTCTCTCCTTCTGGCGTCAAGAACGCCGAGATGTAGAACATGCCAGTGATGCCGCCCGCATGACCTTGCGCCGCCCGGACTGCCCTGCCGAACCTTGCTTTCGCAGCTTCGCTTGCAACACAGCCTCCATAGCTGTGGGCCACAACTAGAACGTCACGCTGCTTAATTTCGACCAGGCGCCGGAGGTCCTCCTCCACGTACGCTCCATCAATGTGGCTGGACGCCTTTCGAAAGCCATGGGCATCTCGATCCGCACAAGACGGCAGCAGTGGAGACACTGTTTCGTAGCCTCGTTTGTTCAACACATCCAGAAGTGGCTTGTAGAATGCTGGTGAATGCCAACCTCCGTGAATCAGGTATATTATGGGTTTTTGCTTGGGTGCCTGTACGGGCGATCGAAGGCCAAGTATTCCCATGGTGGGCGACAGACGTGCACGGAGCAAAGCCGTTGAAGGGCCTCTGTTGATCGGCAAGCTTGTCTCGAAACCCAATATTCGAGGTATTGAGAGTCAGGCACAGGTAGTGGAGCCTATCGTGCCTATCAATAGCAGACAGACAAGGGGCCTCTGTCTTTGTGAGTGACGTATACGATCCTGCATCGCACACATACGTACCTGGGGGCCAGGCACCCGAGCACCCGGTGCGTGAGACCAAGTAGGGCGGGACAATGAACGTTGGCTGGCTGCCTTGACAATCGCGTTTGCTGCTTAATGTCGCTGTTCATTCCCAGTCCATGGCGTCCGGTACCGTCTCCCGGCCCGCTTCCTGCAAGCCCAACTCGGCCATGTCAACGTCGACATCGACATCAACGCTGTCGTTTCCACTTGTCTGCGCGTGGGCGACTGTCTCTTTGGCCATTCTCTTCGCATCCATGAGTCCACGCACTATGACGCTAAGTATCTTGTCAAGGTCATATTCCTTCAGGCTGCGCTTCTTTTCACAAGGCTCCTCGTCAGGTTCCTTCCACCAGTTCCGGAGGTTCTTGGCAGATCTGAGGCACCCAATGACCTCTTCATTCCCAAGGACTCCGTGCAATGGATTCGACGGTGATTCAAAAGTATCAATCAGATTTGCGTGAAATCGATGCGAGGCCGATGGGGCGTACCTAGCCTTCAGATTGACCGCCGAGTCTATTGCCGCTGCAGATGAAACTGCGCCCCGCGGATCATGGGCCCGAGCATTGCTAGTCTTTGCATACTTTGACGCTGTCAAGCCCAGAGGTTGATCAGCGCTGCTCCTGCTTGAACGTGCATGCCAATCGCTGTCTCTTGACACCTGTATTCTATAGACCAGTAGCAGGTGGTACAGTGCGCGTTCAAGAAGAGAGTAGTACTCGAAGAAATCCAACTTGAACATGGCCTCTGCCTCGCTGGACGAAGCGGCCATGGCTTTGGTGTAACCATCAGCAAGAGCGGGGAGCTTCCATTCAAGGCGCTCCAGTAGCCGACAGAACCTATCATACTCTTCAGACAGTGAAGAAGTGACGGGTCTGCCACTGCTCGTGGGCTTAGTGCTGGTCTTTGATGGAGACTGACTTGCGCTGGACGCCCACTGAGAATCTGAGAGGCCGGTCATGGCGCGTGACCTTGAGCGAATAGAGATACGTAGCCTGCAGCGTCGCAGTGAAGGACTTGACCTCTGCGCCCGTGGATGTCAAGCACATGCACGAAGCTCGATGGAGCCATTCACACGATGTCGTAGGGAAAGCCTTCACCGCACCCTCGGGGAAGCTTCGAGCATTTCTGTTCCTGCCTACTCCCGAGACAAGCCCTGGAGGAGCAAAGCGGGATGGCCGTGATGGGTAGACACGGGGCGCAAGTTCTGCCAAGACATGCACGGACTAATCTCATGGGACGAAGCCAACGAACGCGCCGCAGCCATGCTCCAGGATTTAGCAGACTTTAATATGTATCAATTGTTTTTGCACAGAAAATATTTACATGACGGAGAAGCCAGCATCGTAGTCTTGGCCCGCATTATATCTCTTGGTCATCGTTCCATTCGTCAAAGTCATTGTGGTATTTCCCAACACGGTCCCTTGCTCATTCTCATACTCTGCCCACGATCGTTTGAAGCCTGTCACGGTGATCTCAATCGATGTGTTGGCGGGCAAGCCTTGCGCGCCAAACGTCAGTACAGTCAGCGGAGATGACGGGTAGAAGACGGTAGTTGAGGCTGCCGCCCCATCGTCGAAAAATGTCTCGTACACCGAGCGATCAACAATAGCCTCAAAGGTCCAGGTTGTAGGCATTAGGTTTGCTAGGGAGAACTTGTCTGTGAAGTATATGTTCTCGAATCCGCGTGTCCCGCCTCGATTGATTGCAACTGCAGCATCGCCACCGAAGAAGGCCACAGTCTGCAGTTGTTCGCCAGTGTTTGGTGAACTGAAGGTGAGGTTCATCGTGCCCGAGCGGTCGCCTCTGGAGAGCGGAAGATCTCTGACGGTGATGTTGATGTGCAGAGCATTGGACTTGAGGGAAGAGTAATCCACCGCAAACGAGCCGTTGCCCATTGTGCGCTTTTCCAGAACATCGCCAAGGACGGGTGTCAGATCGTACGGACGCACAATCTCCACCCATCCGATGCGCTCAACCTCCCGGACAGAAATGGACCTTGGCACACTCATGGCGCTTCGCCATCCTTCAGAAGGGCCTGTCGGCACTTGCTGTGTATACTGCCAATTCGATGCCCAATTCATGGATACGGCCTGTCCTCTCTCCAGACCGTGGAAGAACTGTCCGGCATAAGCATCCTTGCCAAAGTCGCTGAGTCGCGTAATGTTGTCTCGTGGGCTGAATTTGTAACCATCGAAGTCGCCCAAGAAATATTCGGCTATCGATCCACCGTATGGAGCGCCAGGGTTGATGGAGATTTGCAAAAGCCATGTCACCTCGTCAGTTCCGTCAATGGGTACTT